>CM051376.1:15035146-15115146 GCA_028015245.1 Cardamine occulta | reverse complement strand
ATCTTCATATTTTCCGATAGACAAAGGAACTAAGACTTGATGCTTAACTTCCAACTCTCCCTCATCATTAAGCCATTGTAGTTTGTAAGGCTTAGCTCTCTTAATGACCGTTAGCCCAAGTTTTTCCACCATGGACTCACTCGCGACGTTAGTGCAACTTCCTCCATCGATCACTAAGCTACAAACCTTTTCTTTTACTAGACATCGAGTATGGAATAGATTCTCCCGTTGCTCATTTTTCTCGGAAGTAGCATGCAGATTCAAAGTCCTCCTTGTGACTAAGAGTTGTCCTACCGTTGGCATTGCAACATGCTCTTCTATAGACTCAGCTTCGGAATGTTCTTCTTCCGATTCTAGCTCTCCATTGGCTCGAATGACTATGGTTCGTTTATTGGAGCAGGCGTTCGAATAATGACCAAAACCCTTACACTTGAAGCATTGTATATCTCTGGTCTTGGTGCTTGAACCCTTATCAATGCCCTTAAGACGTGGCTCTTCTGTCCTAGGCTTGGAAATTGGCTGGTGGTCCTTGATAGGTTTGTCGTCTCGGGTTTGGCTGACTCTTGTGGAAACATAACCGGGTCTAGGGTTCCTTCTCTTAAGCTGTTTCTCAAACATGTTAGCTTTATGAAGAAGCTCTTCCATTTCCACATAATGGTGTACTTCAAGCCGATCCATAATTTCCCTATTAAGGCCGCCCATAAATCTGGCCATAGTAGCTTCACCATCTTCTCGGATATCAGCTCTAAGCAACAAAGTTTCCATCTCCTTGTAGTATTCTTCCACAGACTTACTTCCTTGAGATAGATTCCTCAGCCTTAGATGCAACTCTCTATGATAATGACTAGGTATAAACCTCTTCCTCATAATAATCTTCATTTGATTCCAAGTTTCAATAGGAAGATCTCCAACCCTTCTCCTTGAAGTTACTAGCTGATCCCACCAACTTAAGGCATAATCCTTGAATGCGGTTGGAGCTATCCGAACCATGTGGTCTTGAGTGAATTCTCTGCAGTCAAAGACGATCTCAATCTTTTTCTCCCACTCTAGATATTCTTCCGGATTATTGGTTCCATGGAAAGATGGAATCTCGATTTTTAGGCCGGCTAAAGGATCTCGGGTTTGAGTTTGATTGATCCTAAGGGGTTGTTCCTCTCTTGGTCGTCTTCTTCTTGAATGATGTGTTCTAGAGGAGTGACTATAGTACTGCTCAGCCTCAGAAGGTTGTGATTGCCTCCTAAATCGGTCGTTGATGGATCTGTCGAATTCAGCTCTCATCTCTGCCCTCATGGTTGCTATACTCTCGTTCATCATTGCCTTAAAGGAGTCAAGAAGTTGCTTGTTGGAGTTTGCGGATTCTTCTTCACCATTGCTGCTTTCTGCCATGGTACCTGATCAGATTGAAACAAAATAACAAGTAAAATGCCCAACAGATAACACAACAACAATACAAGATAAGCTTGCTTGGAATTCCAAGAGACAGTTTGGTTTGATCGATTCGAATAAAATACCAAACACGTTCAAAAATTCTAGAAACAATTTTCTAAAATATCTGACTCGTTTTAAAGACAAATCCAACCGATCTCACTATTTTAGAAATTAAAACGGATTTATGAAAATTAAAACACTGAAAAGTCGCAGAAATTCTCTTTTCAAAATCACTTGAAGATGATCGGTCAGATTAAAATATCAAATCGTGTCCAAAAATTCCGAAATCAATTTTCACATAAACTAGACTCATAATATGTTCTTTGAAAACTGATTTCACGATTTTATCTATTACCAAAGATTTATGAAAATTCCGACAATCAACAGATAAATCGATTCAAAGGTTATGAAGAATATGAAAGGGTATAATCGATTTGAAAAGACACAACCTGAGATGGAGTCTGCTCTGATACCACTTGATGTGATCCTGGGGGAGGATCACGTCCCTGAATGTCCTCCAAATGATAGGTGAAGTCTTTGAAGCAAGGAAAGCCTCCGATGAACCGGTTTGATGATGATTGGCGAGTGAGAAGGGGAACAGATCGGTTCAGATGGATGAGTAACCACGAAAATGGATTGAATGAAACTTCTAAGAGTTGCGGAATCACTCTTAGACTTTCAAAGGTGCTCGTAGTGCAAGGATATTTCCGAATACACTAATCGAACTTTGATCAAACAGTTTCAAAGATGATTGAGAATAAGAAAGGTTTGATAAGTCTGAAAAGAAAGAGAATACAAGTACTTATAGAGTTTCAGATACCTAGAATTAAAATACATAGAAAATAGATAATACTTAATGAGTCAAAGCTGATCATTAAGTGTACAAAAGACTTAAGACAAGTAACTCTTCAGCTTCAAAGTGGCGAGAATGGAGTGAATGGAGTGGGCTTGGATTTCATCAAGAGGCAATGATAAAGAGTGTGTGGGCTGGCCTCATTAAAAACCTCTCTTGGAAAACCCATTGGGATAAAACCAAGAGGAGGAAAAAGAGTACAAGTCCACACCTCTCTTGATGAATGCTTAAGTGGCGTGAATCACAATCAAGGTGACTGGATTAGCAAACTCAAGTCGGCCCTGGATATGGTGTAAGAGAGTGTAGAATGCTTGATGGAATCTTGCTTGCTTGGATCGAGTCATCGGAACAAGAGGCACATGTAGATCTTTGTCGTTGGCTTCCTCAAGTCCATGTTGCTTTGTGGCTTCTCCTTTAGCTTCCTTAAGCTCTGGTTCAAGCTGCTCCTCTATCTCCTTAGCTCCCTTAAGCTCTGGTTCAAGCTGCTCCTCTATCTCCTTAGCTCTCTTAAGCTCTGGTTCAAGCTGCTCCTCTATCTCCTTAGCTCCCTCAAACAGGCTGCTGGTTAGGATCTCATCATGGTGGGAGGCAACCCACCGGTAAGGTTTCTTGTACATAATTTATTTTAATTTTGTTTTTCTTATATATATACTAATTTTTATTTGTGTTTTCACCTTTTAAAAAAAAATAAAAAATAAAAAAATAAAATAAAATAAAATAAAAGAGAAGGTGGGGTATCGAGCACCCCAAAACTGGCCCGAGCACCTGCTCCGCCGGGGTGCTCGATGAGTCAATACAAACAAAAGGTAAAATCTAAATTTTCCTTTTCTCAATCCCACTAACTTTCTCTTTTTCCTATTTTGCAGAGCCATGCACTGGTCACCACTAACCTCCAAAAACTGAAACCCTACCTCCTCTCCACTTTATATATATCTTGAACCGAGCGACTCCATCTCCTCCATCGCCATCTCTCTCTCTCATCTCGCTCGATCAGATCCAGCTTTCCCAATCTCTCTCACCGGAGAACCGCCACTGCTTTCATCTCCTCCGCTCAGCAAAGCTTCGCCCCTCGCTCTCCGCGAAACCCAACCGCATGTTTCTCTCGACTTGCTCTCGCTCGGCCAAGTTCCCTCTCTCGCCTCACTTCGCCACTTTTCCGCCACTTCGCCTCTCATCTCAGATCCATCACCACCATCATTCGCTCTCCCTCAATCTTCTCGCTCATCCTCCGCAGCCACCGTCTCTTGACACCGGCGCGAATCTTTCTCGCCTCACTATACCGCTTTCCTCATCTCTTGGCAAGCATCTCGTGAGACTCCTCCTCCAAGCTCTCAGCCTTCACGGATATCCTCGTATCACTCTGTCACGTCACGTTTTCGGCCTCACCGCAAGTCGTTTTCGACTTCTTCACACTCGGCCAACCTCCGCCTCTTCCTACCGTGACTCCAAGCTCTCCGTCTCATCATGCCTCCGAAGCAGTTTTTCACCACTAACAAGGGAAAAGGCAAAGCCAGCACGTCCATACGGTCCGCCACCACTGAGAGACTCGCCACGCACCCGTGGCCCCGCCCCGAAAACACGCCCTTTGATCTCGGAATCAAGGAGCTCCCGCCCATCTCACCGGACTCGTGGGACACTCGCGATGCCTATTACTACAACCAGCTTCTCGGGCTGAAGCTAGAGCCTACGAGGTACATGTGCGAGACGACGCTTCAGCAACTAGGTCTCTAAGAGCAAGTTCGGAGGATCCTAAGCCACGCGCATTGCATGTCTTTCGCGCTAGAGGAAGATGTGCTTTACCCGGACCTTGTGAGACAATGCCTAGCCACCGCCACTCTCACTTACAAAGATCCGGACTCCCAAACACTTGAAGAAGGTACATTTTCATTCTTTGCTGGAGGAACAAAGTACGATATAGCTATGTGGGATTTTTGCGTTTTGTATGGTTTCCGGGAGACGGTCACCAAACTGGATTCACCAAAGACATTCGCACAGTCCAAAGAATTCTGGACCCATATCGCCTCGGGCCCTTACTCGTCAAACTCCGTAAGTCAAAACCGCCTCCGTCATCCTGCACTTCGCATTTGTGCAAGAATATTCAGCAACATGCTTTTTGCCCGGGCTGTAGGTAACAAAGTCCATATCGATGAGTTGCTGTTATTATTCTTGGGATGTACTCATATTGTAGGGAATGGGAACATGGAACAATTCGAGGTATACCGTTCCAACTTAGGTGTCCGCTTTGCCGAGGTGATTTGCGGAATCAAGGACAGCCCAACGGAGAACAACAAGGGACAGAGAGTTGAGTGAATAGGGAGTCCTACAAGTCTTCATGTGTCACCCAGCTGTCACGGATGGATATGAAGTACCTGCTCGCATCCAAGATCATCCTTGCACCGTCCAACTACCAGTTCATCACTGCAACCGGGGAGTCTAGCCTCATCGAGCTTCCCAACCCGGCCGCGACTGAACTCTACACTATGGATGATCTTGCGTTCCACCCACCACGACAGTACCTCATCCCCATCCCAGGCCGATCATCATCAGCTAGGGCGAGCACATCTCGTCGAAGCATATCTCGTCATGACACCGACGATGACGCCACACCGGCCCCGCGCCTCGCACTTCCTTCTCATACCGCCTCTACTCAAGGTGAGTTTGATCTTCCACCCATCTCTGATGATGCTGACACTGCCGAGTACAGGAGGTGGATGATCGAGTCAACGAAAAGAAACAACAGCCTCATGCAGAGGATCATGCAAACATTGGCACGAGGATGTTGCCATACCACCGCCGCAGCAGCTGCCTCGCCCCAGCCTTCAAACTCAACCTCAGGTTCGGGCCAGCCATTGCGCCGAAGGAAGAGGCGAGCACCTGCTCCACCAGGGTGCTCCATGAGCGACGACCATGACACCGCGACTACTCAGTGATATCCCTCTTTACCCTCTAACATCATTGTATTATCCATGTGTGTTTTTATTTTTCTTTGTCGCCAATCTCTCATTCTTTTTCACACCGGAGACGGTGTGATTTAAGTCCGGGGGAGCGGTTAGTCATTTTATTTTATTTTATATTCTATTGAGTCTTGTTGTTGTGTCAGTCCCAAGAGTCTTAGATTTTTTGTGAATCAGGTCCTGCTGCTTGGTTTACTTTTATTGAGTCTGATTTTAGCGAGTCAAAAGCTTGTTTGGGAATTATGAACTTGATCTATTGGATTTATTTTCGAACTAAGGATTACTTGTAGGACTCACAGCTTGGCCAAAGTTCTGTATCGGAAAGGCATTGGGCGGATTAAATATTCCCCAAAGCTCACGCTCAGCGGGAAATAGGCTGAATCTATGTCATCTCTAATTTTTATTGGACCCTAATCTGATCTTCAATTTCTTTCTCAGGGGTTTGATGTTCATTAGGGAAGACCTATTCGAGCCAAACAAGACCATGCAACTCTCCACAAAGTATGATACTCCTCTCTCATTCCCCTTCATTACACCGAGAAAAAGAAAGAAAAGAAGAGAAAAAGAAAACAAAAAGGAGAAGTTCAAAGCAACAAGCCGAAGTGAACCAAGGGATGATGCGTAAACCCGTGTATCCTTTGTGACCTCATGGAAAGCTTGTTGTAAGGGAAACTAAAAATCGAAGTGAACCAAGGGATGATCGTGAACCTGTATCCTTTGTGACCTCATGGAGATTCGTCCCACAAAATAAAGAAGAAGCATCAGAAAAGTGATGATTGTGATAAAGGGTGAAGCATCGGCAAATGAAAACCGATGGCTGTAAAGAATAAACAGAAAAATGATGGCGTGGAAGGAGGGAAAGAGGGGAGAGGAAAGTTATATGGGAGAGGGTCTTTGGTTAGAAGAAGTTGGACCTTTTAGACCGATTTCCCCTGGTAAGATCACTGTACTTTATTTTCATTAATCTATGTAAGAGATGACAGTGGGGATTCCGAAATTTCTGTTGGGTTGTGAGTTATTAAGGTTAGGTTATGAACCCCACGGCTAACTACGGTACATGTCCTAAGGTCCAGTGAAGAAGGTATGAAGTTCGAAATTTTTCAAACAAGCAAGTGAGTTCCCGTGATTTTCAAACCTCTTCTCAGATCTTGATCTTGTTTTCTTTGAGGACAAACAAAGGTCTAAGTCCGGAGGAGTTGATATATTAGTATTTTGTCCTATTTTAACTAGTCTTTTCATATTGTTTTCGAGTCTTTTCTATTTCTTTTTGTGTCTTTTTAGGTATTTTGAGGCTCTGGAGCATGGGTTGAAGATATTGGAAGACATTGGAGCAAAAGAAGCCATTTCGAGCCAAAAGACGATTTTCCGCCTGGTCGAGCACCTGCTCGGACCTGGCGAGCACCTGCTCGACCTATTTTACCTAGGGACGCGTTTTTAATTTATTTTATTTTATTTTTGGAATAAATAGAGGCCAGCCGCCTCAGACTCTGAGGACGTTCTATCACGTTCTTTTCCAGACTCAGTTTTCGTTCTAGGTTTATTTTTGGATCCAAAACTCCACCACTTTGTTCTTTTCGATTGGGATTAATATTATTCAGCTTTGGATATCTATTCCCCTACTGTCGATCATTCCACAGCTCTATTTGAGAAGTTTTCCTGAACCTTATTCTTTTAATAAATCATGAATTCATCTCCTTGCTTTGTTGTGTTTGATTTCGCTATGTGTGAGTAGATCCATAGCTAGGTTAAGGTTTTCAATGGTGATTTAGGTTGTTAATGGCTGAGCACAAATAGGAATGGAATTTATATGTCTTCGCCAATAGGGGTTTGTAATGCCTAGGTTAGCTTGATCACCTAGCCTATGATTTTAGGTTAAACTTATTCATGAGCGTGCTCTAGGTTGCTAGAAAAAGCATTGGTGAGCAATTGATGCGCAGCCAACGAGAGTTGATTGTTGCGGTTGATTGTGAACATATTGAACCTGTTTGTTAATGCTTATCGTCTTCATTAGATCCGGGTGAGAGTTTCGGTTTCTAGGTTGTTAGATAAAGGTGTCGATACATCACGAGAGTGGGGCGACATTCATTTGTGTTTGAGTTCTAGACCGGTGGTTAATTAGCCCTGAATAGTTGCTCAGCCTTGTCTCCTAATCACCAGCGAAATACCTTGACCTAGTGTTTTTAATTAATTGTTTACACCGATTTTATTTTATTATTTTGCTGTTCCGAAAAATACACAAATCTCATTGTCTTAGCTTTGAATTAAAATCTCATAATTTCATAGCGTAACCTTGGTCTCTGTGGATTCGATTACCCCATATACTACTGCGTGTGTCTGTGCACTTGCAGAAAATATTTTGGGTTAAAACTCGACACATCATTCCCATGCAAGCCGGACATCTTCTACTAGGACGACCTTGGCAATTTGACAAAGTGGCTCTACATAATGGACACACCAATCATTACAGCTTCATGCACAAGGATAAGAAGCATAGTCTCGCCCCACTTACCCCACAAGAAGTCTTTGAAATGCAGAAGACTATGGACAAAGGGGACTAGGTAAGTAAGACTAACCTTTACATTACTCCTACTGCTATTTTAAAATCTCTTGAATCAAAAGACATGGTGCTACTAATGATCTTCAAGGAGAGTTTAGTCACAGGTCAAGAGGCAGAAAGCTTTTCCACAGAAGTTCAAGGACTCTTGGACAAGTTCTCCGACGTGTTTCCAGAAGATATACTACCAGGTCTTCCCCCGGTTAGAGGTATTGAACATCAAATTGATCTAGTGCCTGGAGCACCATTGCTGAACCGAGCTGCCTACAGAGTCAATCCAGAAGAAGCTAAAGAGTTAGAGCGGCAAGTACAAGAGCTGATGTCTAAAGGATATATTAGAGAGAGTTTAAGTCCCTGCTCCGTACCCGTGCTTTTGGTACCTAAGAAAGATGGATCTTGGAGGATGTGTGTCGACTGTCGCGCCATCAACAGCATCACTGTCAAATACCAGCACCCTATTCCTCGACTTGATGATATGTTAGATGAACTCAATGGTGCCACCGTATTTTCAAAGATTGATCTGCGAAGTGGGTACCACCAGGTAAGGATGAAGGAGGGAGACGAGTGGAAGACTGCATTTAAGACCAAGAGAGATTTATACGAGTGGTTAGTAATGCCCTTCGGACTCACCAACGCTCCTAGCACCTTCATGAGGCTCATGAATCATATTCTGAAGGCCTACATCTGTAAGTTTGTTGTGGTATACTTTGACGGCATTCTTATCTATAGTACTTGTCTCGCTGATCATTTATCACATTTAGAACAAGTGCTTGAAACGCTTCAGCTAGAACACTTATATGCTAACCTAAAGAAATGCACATTTTGCACTGATCAAGTTGTGTTTTTAGGATTTGTTGTAAGTTCACAGGGATAAAAGGTGGATGAAGAGAAGATCAAAGCAATCTGGGACTGGCCGACCCCAACCACCATCAAACATGTTAGGAGCTTTCACGGACTGGCCAGCTTTTATAGGAGATTCGTACGCAACTTCAGTACCTTAGCCGCCCCTCTCACCTCTGTGATTAAGAAGGACATCGCTTTCAAGTGGGGTCCCGCACAACAAGACGCATTCAACAAGCATAAGGACAGCTTGACGCATGCTCCGGTTTTGGTAATTTCGAATTTTAATAAAACCTTTGAAATAGAATGTGATGCTTCTGGAACAGGTATAGGTGCTGTCTTAACTCAAGGAGGCAAGCCCATAGCGTATTTCAGCGAGAAACTCAGTGGAGCCTCTCTAAACTACCCCGTCTATGATAAGGAGCTTTATGCATTGGTAAGATTCCTAGAAACTTGGCAGCATTATTTGTTATCGAAAGAATTTGTTATTCATACAGATCACGAGACTCTCAAGCATTTGAGAGGACAAACTACACTCAAGAGGAGACATGCCAAGTGGCTGGAGCTTGTGGAGACTTTTCCATACATAATCAAGTATAAGAAGGGTAAGGAGAATATTGTAGCTGACGCCTTATCTCGAAGATACGCACTCATCACCACCATGGAGGCAAAAATCATGGGATTCGAGCATGTCAAAAATTTATATGAGGCTGATCCAGATTTTCAAGAAGTATACAAGGAAACAAGTAAAGCCGCCATGGGATCATTCTATCAGCAAGAAGGGTTCTTATTCCGAGACAAGAGACTGTGCATACCGCAAGGATCATTTAGGGATTTAATAATTAGAGAAGCACACAGTGGAGGTCTAATGAGACATTTTGGCCGAGACAAGACTTTAAGTGTGCTCATGGAACATTTCTTTTGGCCGCAGCTAAGGAAGGACGTTGAACGGTTCTGTACCAAGTGCATCACTTGCTTCAAAGCGAAATCCAGGTCACATCCACATGGTTTATATATGCCTTTGCGTATTCCTTACCTACTCTGGGTAGATATTTCCATGGATTTTGTCTTAGGTTTACCGTAGGTGAACCACAAAGATTCTATTTTCGTAGTTGTCGACAGGTTTTCCAAGATGGCCCATTTTATTCCATGCAACAAGACCAATGACGCTACTAAAATAGCTGATCTCTTCTTCAAGGAAGTTGTACGCCTGCATGGAGTGTCCCGAACAATTGTTTCAGACCGCGACACTAAGTTCTTGAGTCACTTCTGGAAGACATTATGGAAAAAGCTGGGGATAAAGCTCTTATTCTCTACCACATGCCACCCCCAGACCGATGGCCAAACTGAGGTAGTAAACCATACACTCTCGACTTTGCTGAGAGCGACGGTGGGTAAGAATTTAAGAAATTGGGTGTCTTGTTTGTCTTATATCGCGTTTGCATATAATCATGCTAGGCATTCTGCTACTAAACAATCTCCATTTGAAACTGTTTATGGTTTTAACCCCTTGACTCCATTGGATCTTTCACCTTTGCCCCAAGCTGTTTATTCTAGTCCCACAGGTGAAACCAAAGCAGAATTTGTGAAGAAACTGCACCAGCGAGTTAAAGAGAATCTAGAGAAGAATACGGACAAGTACAAGCAGCAAGCTGACCGAGGGCGGAAGAAGATCACATTTGAACTGGGAGAATGGGTGTGGTTACACATGAGGCACGAGAGGTTTCCCAACCAGAGTAAATCAAAGTTGTCCCCACGAGGAGATGGTCCTTTTCGAGTGCTCGAACGGATCAACAACAACGCTTACAAGTTGGAGCTGCCAGGTGAGTTAAAAATTTCCCCAACTTTCAATGTATCTGATTTATCTCTTTTTCATATAGGTGAAACCAATCTGGGGTAAGAACCTTCTCAAGAGGGAGGGAATGATGAGGACATTGAAGCAAGTTCCCTAGAAGCTGCCGAAGGAGTCAACAAACCAGTCATGAGGCAAGCCCCAAGGACAAGGTCTGGAACACGAAGCTTAAGAGAGGAATTCAACAAGTCACTGGAGAGTCTATTCACACTCATAGAGCATGAGGAACTGAAAGGAAGCTTTCTCACTAAGGAGATCATTCAAGAAACCCCGCTAGCACCTAAAGGAGATCCTATCGCCACCAAGTTCCAAGACATCGAAGAGAGCTTAGGAGGTGACCATGCAGAGCTAAGAAGTCACCACGAAGTCAACAAGGACCACGAGAACCTTTGCTTGCAGCCCAAGAAACAAGACATCTTCTTTTTGCCAGTTTTACAAGGTTGCTCCGAAACATCCATATTCATCATCTCGGCCAGAGAAGAACCTAAGAAAGAGTTATGTTGGCATCCAGGAGATGTGTCTTTGCCACCTCACTAGACTGAAGGCACACAAAGACGTGCTAAGGAATTGTACTCTTTTTCCTTATCTCGGTTTTATCCCATTGAGTTTTCCGGGAAAGGTTTTAACGAGGCAACACCCTTAGTGCGCATTCTCGAGTTTGTTACCACTTCACTACATTATGCACAAGCCCAAGAATGCCTTAGTATTCTCAGGTATTGGCGAAAATCTCTTTAGACCAAGACTTTCCTTTTTAGTATTTTTACACATCTTGCTGTTTTAATTAAAATTACTTGCTGTTTTCATTAAAACTACTTGTTATTTTGCTTCAGTTATGTTGTCAGACCTAAGGGTTATGTTATAAAACCCCTATGGCCGAATTATGTTAGTTTGCACCCTAGAATTTTAATAAGAAATCACTTTCTTCTTCTTAGAAGCAGCCGACCACTTCTCTTCACTTGTGTGCGAAGCCTTGTGAATTTGAGTGTCTTAGACTTATCACAGATCATTCCATAGGTTTATGTGGCGTCTCCCACCTTCCCCAGTTCATGTATCACATCTCATCCTCACCGAGTCACCCTAGAGAGAGCTGTACGGCCAACTAGAGACTCTCCATCACGCAAGCTTGTAGACATCAGATCCGGTGCCTACATCAGTAAGTAGGCATAAAATGGACTTTGATACTTCTGAAAATTGAGAGAAAGTTGAAACCCAAAAATACTTGGACTTGAAACCTCTACTCTTCTGAACTATTGTGGACTTGATTGGATTAGAGTGACCCAGTTGCCTCATTAAAACCTTCCTTTGGAAAACCCAATGAGACAAAACCAAAGGCTAGGAAAAAGAGTGCAAACGAATCACCCGTTTATTAGTCCACTCGAGCTACAAAAATGGTTTGATCTTCAATGTTCTCAAATTGAGCTTTAGTCGGTTGAACTTGAGTGAGTAATGCGATGATGGCATTCTGAAACTCTTTGGCTCTCGATCTTGTCATTGGTCCACTTGGCACTGTCAAAGCGTCCTCGACGTCAAGCTGCTCTTGATAGCTTCCCATGATCACATCATCCCCCCTTCTTGAAAAGGATTTGTTCACAAATCTGGATCATCTGCAACAAAAGGGATTAAGTCAGAAACATTGAAGCTTGAACTTACATTGTACTTACCTTGGAGATCGAGTTGATAAGCATTGTCATTAATCCTCTTTGTAACTCGAAATGGACCGTCAATCCTTGGCATTAGTTTGGAGTTTCTCTCAGCCAAAAATCTCTCCTTCCTTAGGTGTATCCACACTTGATCTCCTTCCTTAAAGATCTTCTTGCGTCTGCCCTTGTTAGCTTGTTTGGCATACAGCTTTATCTTTTCCTCTATGTTATGCTTTGCTTTCTCATGAATCTGATTAACAAGTTCAGCTTTCTTTCTCCCATCCAAGTTTTCTCTTTCACTCAAAGACAATGGGGTTAGATCCAAAGGAGATAAAGGATTAAAGCCATAAATAATTTCAAATGGAGAAAACTGTGTGGCGGAATGCATTGATCGATTATATGCAAATTCTACATGTGGTAAGCATTCTTCCCAAGTTTTCAAGTTCTTTTTAATCAAGGCACGCAGAAAGGTAGACAAAGTTCTATTAAGCACTTCAGTTTGACCATCGGATTGAGGATGACAAATAGTTGAAAACAACAACTTAGTTCCTAGCTTAGACCAAAGTGTTTTCCAGAAATAACTCAACAACTTTGTTTTATGACAAGCAAGAAAAGGCGCCATTTTAGAGAACCTATCAACAACGACAAAGATCAAATATTTTCCAGTCCTAGTTCTAGGCAATCCAAGCACAAAATCCATTGAAATGTCAGCCAAAGCTGATCAGGAATAGGCAAGGGTGTATACATACCTTGGGAATATACCTTCGATTTGGCTTGTTTGCAAGTGACACATCTCCCACAAATTCTCTCCACGTCTCTCTTCATTTGCGGCCAGTAGAAGTGTTCTTGCATCACTTTTAAAGTTATGGAAATTCCAAAATGTCCCATTAAACCTCCTCCATGTGCTTCCCTAACTAGCAAATCTCTCATAGAACAATTAGGCACACACAAACGATTTTTAAAGAAAAGAAATCCATCATGCCTAAACTATTTTCCATTAGCAAATTTCTCACACGACTTATAAATCTCTTGGAACTCAGAACTAGCTGAATAAAGATCTTTAAGTTGTTCAAATCCCAACAACTTAGCATCCAAAGTAGAAATCAAGGCATACCTTCGAGATAAGGCATCAACAACAATATTTTCTTTACCTTGTTTGTACTTGATCACATATGGGAATGTTTCGATGAATTCTACCCACCTCGATGCCTCTTATTGAGCTTATGCTGACCCTTTAAATGCTTCAAAGACTCGTGGTCAGTATGAATGACAAACTCATTTGGCCATAGGTAGTGTTGCCATGTTTGCAAAGCTCGAACTAGCGCATATAACTCCTTGTCGTAGGTTGGATAGTTCAACGTAGCTCCTCCAAGCTTTGTGATTTTAAATGCTGAAATAAACATAAGAGAATGAGAGATTGAAGAGAATAGATGCATGAAACAAGTAAAGAAGAATGAGAAATTATGCAAATTAAACTAGAGAGAATAAGAGATTAATGTTGAATGTAAATAATTAGGAAGAATCAAAGATTAAGATAGAACAATAAAGAGAGAGCAGCCCCTAAGGGCTTTTAGCCTAAGAGAGGCACAAATAGTGATTAGGTTACAAGGGAGGGATTTCCTCCTTTTATAGAAGGAGGGAACCCTAAATGAAAAACAACAACGGTATGAATAGTAATCCCAGGCCTCGGGATGAATAGTAATCTCGGGTCTCGGGATGACATTGCTTGAACATATAGACGAAGACCCACGAGATGAATAGTAATCTCGGGTCTCGGGTTGAATAGTACCCAGGATAAATAGTACCCAAGATTATATCACACCCTCCATATGCACGGAATGCCTTTTCTCAATAATACCTTTTTCTCAATACTTCCCCTCAAGCTTAGCCGTCGGTGAACAAAGACTAAGCTTGGACCTACGTAGGCGTTACCTCGGTAAAAACCTCATAATAGAAAAAAACAAATTGGGAAAAAATATATGATGAGTTGGGAAAAAATCTATGATGAGGAAAAGAGAAAAACGTCTACGAGTAGGGGATATGATCAAGGATGAGAGAGTAGCATGAAGACTTCAAGTACCTTGATCTCCAAAGATAGCTTTGAGCCATGAGTGGCTATCCTAGGCTTCTTCTTGTCCGGTCTCTTGCTTCCTCTTCTTGTATGGTCTCATGCTTCCGCTTCTTGTCTAGTCTCTTGCTTCCGCTTGCTTTTCAGTTCCTCTTCAATGATATATTTTTGACGGTGTTGGTGCTTTCTTCATGTGCTTCACCTAGCTAGTCTCATGACTCGACATTCTTTCTTTCCTCCATTTGTTTAGCTTAGTAACCAGCTTCGAGTGGAGATTTCTTGGGTTGAGCTTCAGCATTCATCCATAAGCAACTCATATGCGTTTCCCGGTCTGCTCTTTTAAGGTAGCCTTTGTTTCTCCATACGGTATGCCTCGGAATGCTTGGTTACAGCCTGAATTGCTTCTATCAAAACCTTCTCAAATGCATCATGCCTTGCCGTCTTGACCACACTTCATAAACACATGCCTTTATAAACACACACGCCTTCCTTGGGTTGCTCATATACTCCCCCTCAAGCTTGATCATGCATCAATGTACGCATCTGATCAAGCTTGTAACCACAGTTCTAGCCTTGTTCACAACCCCACAACCAATGGTTTTGGGGACTACGTCTCAGAATGAATAAAGGCTAGTGAGGGAATTCTCCCCCTTGTTCCTTATCCCTTGGTGTGAAACTCTTCCCTTTTCACCAGACAGACCACTCTTCAGTAAACCAACCACAACTCACAAACCATAACTCAGAAACACTTCATACTGGTCCCAAACGAACACTAACTCTTGTAGTTCTGATATGATTATGGCCAGCCAGGACGAGGAACCTATGCAACATGGAGACGCCAAAGAGGAGCAAAGGCAGCAGCTTGAACCGGAGCTACAAGGAGCAGAAGATTTATGCATTTCTCCGGGTCCTATCACTCGGTCTAAGCAAGAGAAGCTCAAGACCACTTTGCAACATCTCCTCAACACCATCTCGGGCAGTTTGGTGTGTGCTAATCAAGCCACATTGGTTGTGATCCAAGCCACCTAAACATTTATCAAGAGAGGTGGTATGACTTACACTCTTTTTCCCTTCATTTGGTTTTGTCCCAATGGGTTTTCCAAATAAGGTTTTTAATGAGGTAAGCCATATCACTCACTCATCAGCCTCTTGATAAATCGTAAGCCCACTTCTATCTCTTATCACAAAATAAAGGAAGCCCAAGTCCAAGAAGAGTTCAGCCGAAAATCTCAAGACATGAAGAGTCATTTTTATGTTCAAACTTTGTTTTAATGTTGTGTTAATTTCGAGATTTTTCCTTTACTCTCTTGCTGATTTAAACTCATGTAAGGCTTCATTTCTAAGTTATCAAACATCTTTTCATATTCTAAAACTCTCTGAAACTTGTTTGTTCATCCTTGCTTAAAGTGATCGGATCTTCATCCCCACACCAAGTAAGTCGAAAGTCTTAGGATCTTTCACACTCCTAGGAAGTTTCATCTCGATCCACCCCTTGTTCACCGCGTCTAGGGTCTTCACCCACGTCCAGAGCAAGCCTGAAAGTCCAAAGGATCACCATCCCTTTGGAAGTTTCGCATCAACCCCCCCAAGACTCATCGGATCACTCCTTGTTCTTCACCTTTCATCTCTTCCGCATCACTCATCTTGTCACCAACCCTCACAACCTCTTGGAGTAGCATTCAGGGACTTGATCCTCACCTAGGATCATATCAAGTGGTATCAGAGCTGACTCCACGCCAGGTTGTATCTCTTCCGATCTGATATACCTTTTCATATTCCGATCTGTATTATCTGTTGACTGTTGGAGTTTTGATAAACTCATCTTGTCTGATAAAATCGTGAGATCTGTTGAATCTGCTTCAAAAAAGAGTCTAGTATTTGTTAAAATGGATTCTAGAATTTTTGAGCATGTTTTGATAATTTTCCGAACCTAATTTAGTCGAACAGTCACATTTAGAGGTTATCGGAATTTGAACAGTTATTTTCGTGTCAACTTGCTAGAATTGTTTAAACTCATTGGTTAATCCTAAAATCGTGAAATTTGTTGCATTGAAACCATGATTCAGTCTAGTATTTGTTAAAATTAACTCTGGAATTTTTGAACGTTATTTGATATTTTATTCTGTTCGATCAAGTCAAACAGTTGTTTAGGATTCTAGAAAAGTTTCTGAGTTTTCTTTGTTGTGTTTCTTTGGGCATTTTTACTTGTTACTTGTTTGAATCTGAACAGGTACCATGGTGGGAACCAGCAATGGTAAAGAGGAATCGTCAAACTCCAACAAAGAACTCCTTGATTCCTTAAGAGCCATAATGGACGAAAGTATGGCAACCATGAGAGCTGAATTAGAAAAATCAAGAAGAGCACGGAAGGAACAAGAGCTTAAACCAAAGCCACCAGACAACACATTGAGAACAACTTGGAGCAGCCCACATAAAATCTCTCTTACTCCAAAATCCAAATATGTGCTTTGTTCTGAATATCATTCGGCTAATGAACTCTTTAAATTTTCAGGAAAAAGAAGCTACCTAGAGTGGGAAACAAATATGGAAGATTGGTTTTACTATAACCACATCCCAAGAGAAAAGAGGATAGCTCATGCAATTCGCCAACTCACAGGAGAAGCTTATCAATGGTGGATACGAAAGGTTGATGATCGCTGGAATTACAAGGAGCCACCTATCACCTCGTGGAGAGATCTTTAAGGAACTAATGAGGAATAAGTATGCACCAAATGGTTTAGTTCCAAAAGAAGCTTACAGTCCTCAGCCAAAGGAAGTATCCAAGAATGTTCTAAATGAGAAAATGAAGGCTAATGTAACCTCTCAACCAAAGAAGGTCGCAGAACAAGTCGTGGTTCACAAGCAAAGCCTAAATCCATCAATTGAAACAAGCAATGAACGTCCAAAGAAACGTAAGTCCTCTAATCTTTCAAAATCCAAGGAAGTTACTTCTTATGACTCTCCTAAGAAAGGAAAATTTGCTGCCACTTGCCCTGAAAAACACGAGCTGAATATCACTTCATTAGGATCAAAACTGAGCTCACAAAACTCAAGTAGTGAAGTAGTTAATCAAGGTGTAGAAACTTCCAGTTCTTGTATAATGCACTTGGTCTTGTCAAAGGATGTTGATTCAGGTCATACTATGGAGCATGAGAATGACAAAGCTGAAGGAACCATAAAAGAGAAGAATCCACATTCGGTGTCAACCACTTCACAAGCTTTCCGAGATAACAAGTGTGAGCAAATTAATTATGAAAACCGTGTGGTGTTTAAACCATGTCCAGCACCAGCTACCTGTGAATTAGATTTCACCATCTTCAAAGCTGAAAAGTTACCAAACATCTTACATGGTACTAAGGTAAGTTTAGCTAGCGAGTCTGTTCGATACTGGAATAATTCTACATTCATTCGTAGCATCAAACAACCTGTTTTGAATATTAAAATTTCAAGTATAATGCACTTGATTTTTCCTTTAAGTGCCAAGGAAGATGCAGGTACCTTAGATGTGCTAAAGACCTAAAAGAAAACACATCGACATGGAGCTTAACAACGGAGCAAACGGAGGAAGTAACAAAGTGCAATGACATGCCATCAAACTTAGAGCTCTTGACGTGTTTTCCTGCCAATAAACAAAGAGAGGATGTCACCAACCTCATAGTGATCAAAGAGAAACCACCCGATGCTCAGCCACCAATTCAAACCCGAGGTAACTATCTAGACTACTAAAAAAGAATGAGAGCAAACCTTCTCTCTCTGGGTGCAGGGTGTGCAATTGTGAGGTCACAACTTTGTCAAAGAATAGGGTATGATACATCCATCCCAACCACACCATCCCGTGAGCAAACCAATCTAGCTGTCGCATGTGTCAAACTGGATCCAAAATCACTTCCATTTACCGTGACAATTACATGCACCGAATACAGCAAGTACCTTCTTCAGGTAAGTAACTCTTTAACTCAATTTGATTCTCATGATTCCAAGGTTGTGAGTAAGAGTTTATCATCTCCAGAAACTATTAAGAAAAAGTTAGGTGTATTCAAAGAATATTCGGAACCAAATTCTTGTCTTAGGACGCAAATAAAAGAGGAACATGATAAAGAAAATTCTGGGCTCCGAAATGAAACTTGTGTACTTGTTTATAGTGACTCTACGACTGTGATAATACGCTTGCTCTTTGCCAAAGGTGTTGAAAACATTGCAGGTCTAAAAGAGGAGCCACCAGACTTAGAAGTTCTCTCGACCCATTTCTTTGTGAGGACTGGAATTGGAGTTGTCTTGAGAAAGGAGTCGAACACCTTTCAAAGCTATCAAGACACGGAGCATGGAGCTTTGCCTAGAAGGAAACTCCAAGAATTATCGCCGACCATCTCCGAGGATATGTTCCAAACTGGTCCAATTTTCGATTTTCTTGTCACTAACCTTGCACCGGTGCTGCCGAGAGCACCCGTTGAAGCATTTCCTTATGACATGGGAAACAAGATAGGTAAGGAAATTGTTGTGCCTGATGCAACAGTTCAAAGGTATGCATTTCTTTTTGTTCCTAAATCTAAGTTGCTAGAATATGAACACATCAAAGAGATTTATATGTCAACTGTTGATTTTAAAGATGTGATTCATTATTGTGAGAAATTTGAGCATAAGAAATTCTTTAGGCATGGAGGATTTTTGTTTGATAAAATGTGTGAACCTAATAGAAATTATGTGCTCATAGATATTGCTAATTTCTCTAATTTTGCTAGTGCTTCACCCAATGCTGAATTATTCTTTGGAGAAATTATTTGTTATGATAGCATTCTGAATTTTAATAAACACTTAGATGATCATATTGAACCTTTGAAATCTGTTTTAGATGATCTAAGTAATAAATTGTGTGCTAGTCGGAATGACTATATTCTTTGCACCTATGATCTCTTGTCTCGAGTCTTTGTTGTGAGGATACAGGATATACAGGATGGAGAGCTAAATTTTCATGCACCTAGGACGTGGCTCTACCATGTTTGGCTTAAGAAAACTGTTGTTCAAATTGTTCTTAAACCAAAGGAGCGTTTGCTAGACATAGAGCATCAAAAGCCAGCAAACGAAGAGGAGAATATTAAGAACTTTGAGATTGGTTACCAGTTTTGGATTTGTATGAAGGAGAAACGTTTTGCAGACCAAGAGGAGTTCAAACTAATGCCAGAAGGATATTGTTCACTTCGAGTCATAGAACAGATCCATTCCTACAAAATCTGCTTGCAAGGTAAGTATATTCTGACTTACTTCAAATATTCTAATTTAATCTTTTTCCTTGCAGATTGTTCGGATTTGAGGATGGTTAGCATGGATAGATTGGAGCTTGGAACTAATCAACAGCTTAAACCTGAGGAGCTGGGAGCTAAAGAACAACTAGACAATGCCTACCAGCTTGATCTCCAAGGTAAGCACAATGTGAGTTCGAGTTTTAATATTACTGATTTGGTTCCTTATTTTGCAGATGAAACAGATTTGAGGTCAAATCCTTTTCAAGAGGGAGAGGATGATATGATTATGGCCAGCCAGGATGAGGAACCTATGCAACATGGAGACGCCAAAGAGGAGCAAAGGCAGCAGCTTGAACCGGAGCTACAAGGAGCTGAAGATTTATGCATTTCTCCGGGTCCTATCACTCGGTCTAAGCAAGAGAAGCTCAAGACCACTTTGCAACATCTCCTCAACACCATCTCGGGCAGTTTGGTGTGTGCTAATCAAGCCACATTGGTTGTGATCCAAGCCACCTAAACATTTATCAAGAGAGGTGGTATGACTTACACTCTTTTTCCCTTCATTTGGTTTTGTCCCAATGGGTTTTCCAAATAAGGTTTTTAATGAGGTAAGCCATATCACTCACTCATCAGCCTCTTGATAAATCCTAAGCCCACTTCTATCTCTTATCACAAAATAAAGGAAGCCCAAGTCCAAGAAGAGTTCAGCCGAAAATCTCAAGACATGAAGAGCCATTTTTATGTTCAAACTTTGTTTTAATGTTGTGTTAATTTCGAGATTTTTCCTTTACTCTCTTGCTGATTTAAACTCATGTAAGGCTTCATTTCTAAGTTATCAAACATCTTTTCATATTCTAAAACTCTCTGAAACTTGTTTGTTCATCCTTGCTTAAAGTGATCGGATCTTCATCCCCACACCAAGTAAGTCGAAAGTCTTAGGATCTTTCACACTCCTAGGAAGGTTCATCTCGATCCACCCCTTGTTCACCGCGTCTAGGGTCTTCACCCACGTCCATAGCAAGCCTGAAAGTCCAAAGGACCACCATCCCTTTGGAAGTTTCGCATCAACCCCCCCCCCCCAAGACTCATCGGATCACTCCTTGTTCTTCACCTTTCATCTCTTCCGCATCACTCATCTTGTCACCAACCCTCACAACCTCTTTGAGTAGCATTCAGGGACTTGATCCTCACCTAGGATCATATCAAGTTCCCTCGTGACCAAATATCATCAAAATCATAGCATTGGAAGCCTTTCATCGAATAGAAAACTTTTGATTAACCAATGCTTCTTCATTTCATTTCTTCTCATGTGATCTTTTTCTTTGTCTCTGAACTTCTTTGAGAATAGTCACGGTACTTACTCCTTTGTACCTTCATCATGAGATACAAAATTTTAAAGCATTGGCCGTGGGTTTTAAGAAGTTTAGATAAAAGTTGAGGATAACAAATAAGAGTTTAGAGATATCAAGACGAAAACAAATTGTAACACTAAGTAAGAAGCAAGAGTTTAGACAGTTGTCCCTTGTGGTTTATGATCCAGTAAACACGTATGGTGAGTCGGTCTGCTGGTCATGATTTGTTGAGTAAAACTTTTCTTTATCTATCTTATGAATAGACATGCTCCATGAACGTCTTGACTCCATTTCTTCTTTATGTGACCCCCTTTTTCTTTAACACTTCTCGCACCAAGAATAGTCCCGGCTTTCCTTGTTTAAACCTCCCTTTTTGTTGATGATCATTGTTGAGCTACACGCTGTTCCATTACTACTCACTCCTTGATGTTTTCTTCTTAGCCTAAGGTCAACAATCGTTTGTTACAGCAACCTGTGTCTTCCCATTATCAGCAAACCTATGCATACACAAGGGTTAGTAGTAAGAAAATTTCCTCTTTATGGCTCTTCACCACAAAGGGATCTAAAGGATTTATCACACCCTCCATATGCACGTAATGCGTTTTCTCAATAATGCCTTTTTCTCAATAAGCTTCTCACTGAAAAAAGCGATGGGCTTCTTCTCCTACATCAAGAAAGCTCCAATACCTACACCAGATGCATCACACTCTATTTCAAAAGTTTTAAGAAAATCGGGTAAAGATAAAAGTGGTGCATTAGTGAGTTTATCCTCTAACGCTTGGAACGCCTTTTCTTGTGCCTTTTCCCATTTAAATCCCACACTTTTCTTGATCACTTCAGTGAGTGGAGTAGCTATGGTACTGAAATCTTTCACAAATCTCCTATAGAATCATGCAAGTCCATGGAAACTCTTCACCTCTCCTACAGTTTTCGGACTGGGCCAATCGCGGACAGCTCTAACCTTTTCTTCATCCACGTTGATGCCATCTGCACTTATAACAAAACCTAGAAACACAACGTTATCCGTGCAAAAAGTGCATTTCATCAGATTGACAAAGAGCTTTTCTTTCCTTAGTACATTCAAAACCGCTTCTAGATGCTTAACATGTTCATCTAAACTTTTGATGTAGACTAAGATATCATCAAAGTAAACTACAATAAACATCCCAATGAAGCTCCTCGGAACATGATTCATCAATCTCATGAAAGTACTAGTGATGTGATCATGCCAAGCACAATGAAGGAGAAGCTTGAACCGGAGCAGCTTGTAGCCGAGGAAGCTAAGAAGAAATGGATTAGCTCAACAACAACGTTTGATCCGGGAATATTAAGACGATCACTTCAACAATTCAAGACAACTTTGTCAACATCTTCTCAACACCATCTCGGGTAGTTTAGTGTGTGCTAATCCAGCTACACTGGTTGTGATCGAAGCCACCTAAACATTTATCAAGAGAGGTGATATGACTTACACTCTTTTTCCCTTCATTTGGTTTTGTCCCATTGGGTTTTCCAAATAAGGTTTTTAATGAGGTAAGCCATATCACTCACTCATCAGCCTCTTGATAAAGCTTAAGCCCACCTCTATCTCTTATCCAAGTGAAGCAGCCAAAGTCCAATAAGATGTTTCAGCCGAAACCCCAAGACTTGAAGAGTCATTTTCTTGTTCAAACTTTGGTTTTAATGCTATGTATTTCTCGAGATTTTCCTTTACTCTTTGGCTGATTTAAACTCTTGTAATGCTTCATTTGTGATTTATCAAACATCTTTTCATATTCTAAAACTCTCTGAAACTTGTTTGTTCATCCTTGCTTAAAGTGATCGGATCTTCATCCTCACACCAAGTAAGTCGAAAGTCTTAGGATTTTTCACACTCCTAGGAAGTTTCATCTCGATCCACCCCTTGTTCACCGTGTCTAGGGTCTTCACCCACGTCCAGAGCAAGCCTGAAAGTCCAAAGGATCACCATCCCCTTTGGAAGTTTCGCATCAACCCCCCCCCAAGGCTCATCGGATCACTCCTTGTTCTTCACCTTTCATCTCTTCCGCATCACTCATCTTGTCACCAACCCTCACAACCTCTTGGAGTAGCATTCAGGGACGTGATCCTCACCTAGGATCATATCAAGTGGTATCAGAGCTGACTCCACGCCAGGTTGTATCTCTTTCGATCTGTGATACCTTTTCACATTCCGATCTGTTTATCTGCTGACTGTTGGAATTTTCGTAACTTCGTCTTGTCTGATAAAATCGTGAGATCTGTTGAATCTGCTTCAAAAAAGAGTCTAGTATTTCTTAAAATTGATTCTAGAATTTTTGAACATGTTTTGATAATTTTCCGAAGCTGATTTCGTCGAACAGTCACATTTAGAGGTTATCAGAATTTGAACAGTTATTGTCGTGTAACTTGCTAGAATTTTTTAAAATCATTGGTTAATCCTAAAATCGTGAAATTTGCTGCATTGAAACCATGATTGAGTCTAGTGTTTGTTAAAATTGACTCTGGAATTGTTGAACGTGATTTGATATTTTAATCTGTTCGATAAAGTCAAACAGTCATTTAGGATTCTAGAAAAGTTTCTGAGTTTTCTTTGTTGTGTTTCTTTGGGCATTTTTACTTGTTACTTGTTACTTGTTTGAATCTGAACAGGTACCATGGTGGGAACCAGCAATGGTAAAGAGGAATCGTCAAACTCCAACAAAGAACTCCTTGATTCCTTAAGAGCCATAATGGACGAAAGTATGGCAACCATGAGAGCTGAATTAGAAAAATCAAGAAGAGCACGGAAGGAACAAGAGCTTAAACCAAAGCCACCAGACAACACATTGAGAACAACTTGGAGCAGCCCACATAAAATCTCTCTTACTCCAAAATCCAAATATGTGCTTTGTTCTGAATATCATTCGGCTAAAGAACTCTTTAAATTTTCAGGAAAAAGAAGCTACCTAGAGTGGGAAACAAATATGGAAGATTGGTTTTACTATAACCACATCCCAAGAGAAAAGAGGATAGCTCATGCAATTCGCCAACTCACAGGAGAAGCTTATCAATGGTGGATACGAAAGGTTGATGATCGCTGGAATTACAAGGAGCCACCTATCACCTCGTGGAGAGATCTTAAGGAACTAATGAGGAATAAGTATGCACAAAATGGTTTAGTTCCAAAAGAAGCTTACAGTCCTCAGCCAAAGGAAGTATCCAAGAATGTTCTAAATGAGAAAATGAAGGCTAATGTAACCTCTCAACCAAAGAAGGTCGCTGAACAAGTCATGGTTCACAAGCAAAGCCTAAATCCATCAATTGAAACACGCAATGAACGTCCAAAGAAATGTAAGTCCTCTGATCTTTGAAAATCCAAGGAAGTTACTTGTTATAACTCTCGTAAGAAAGAACATTTTTTCAACACTTGCCCGGAAAAACAAGAGCCGAATATCTCTTCATTAGGATCAAAACTGAGTTCACCAAATTCAAATGGTGGGGTAGTTAATCAAAGTTTAAAAACTTCCAGTTCTTGTATGATGCACTTGGTCTGGTCAAAGAATGATGATTCAGGTCATACTCTGGAGCATAAGGATGACAAAGCTGAAGGAAACATAAAAGAGAAGAATCCACATTCAGTGTCAACCACTTCAAAAGCTTGCCAAGATAACAAGACTGAGCGAAATGACTATGAAAACTGTTTGGTGACTAGACCATATCCAACACCGGCTGACTGTGTTTCAAATATCACCATCTCCAAAGCTGAAATGTTACCAAACATCCTACATGGTACTCAGGTAAGTTTAGCTTGCGAGTTTATACGATATTGGAATAATTTCACATTCACTTGTAGCTTCAAACAACCTGTTTTGAATGTTGAAATTTCAAGTATAATACACTTGATTTTGTCTTTAAGTGCCGAGGAAGATACAGGTACCTTAGATGTGTGCAGTGACCTAGTAGGAACCACCTCCACATGGAGCTTAACAATGGATCAAAAGGAGAAGCCACCAACTGTTTCACCACAAATGAAGACCCGAGGTAACTATCTTGACTCCCAAAGGCGAATGAAAACTAACTTACTTTCTCTTGGTGCAGATTGTACAATGGTGAGTTCAAAATATTTTCAAGAAGATAAGACTACTCTTGTGCCATTGCCGGTTCATGAGTTTTATCTTGACAAAATCAAACCCAAAAAGAATCAAGAGCAAGATAAGAAATCTAATCTTTTTGCTAGGATTAGTAAGGTTAATGATGCTGAATATTTTGATCATAAAATATTTGTCTCTTTGGATAAATTCTCTTGTGTATCTAACCTTGCACCGGTGCCACCGAGTGAGCTTAACAAATTTTTGCAGGACTTGTTTTTAGGAAACAACTCACGGAAGCTTCCCTTTGATAACTTCCATGAATACAATCAAATGAAAGCTCATACACCAGAGGCGTGGTTAATTTACTTGTGGCTAATGCGGTTTATTGTCCAAGTTGATTATGACCCATTGAAACAATGGAGAAAGGAACAGCGAGCAAACATTGAGGTGAATTCTTTTGGCATTCGAAAAGCTAATGAAATTATTGTGTATGATGCAATAATTCCAAGGTATGTGTTTCTTTTTGCTCATGAAGCTAGGTTAATGGAAGTTGAAATCATTAAGAGGCTTTATGATTTAAATGATAATTTTAAAAATATGTTTCCATCTTGCGAGGAGTTTGAGCATAAGAAATTCTTTAGGCATGGAGGATTTTTGTTTGATAAAATGTGTGAACCTAATAGAAATTATTGCTCATAGATATTGCTAATTTCTCTAATTTTGCTAGTGCTTCACCCAATGCTGAATTATTCTTTGGAGAAATTGTTTATTATGATAGCATTCTGAATTTTAATAAACACTTAGATGATCATATTGAACCTTTGAAATCTGTTTTAGATGATCTAAGTAATAAATTGTGTGCTAGTCGGAATGACTATATTCTTTGCACCTATGATCTCTTGTCTCGAGTCTTTGTTGTGAGGATACAGGATATACAGGATGGAGAGCTAAATTTTCATGCACCTAGGACGTGGCTCTACCATTTTTGGCTTAAGAAAACTGTTGTTCAAATTGTTCTTAAACCAAAGAAGCGTTTGCTTGACATAGAGCATCAAAAGCCAGCAAACGAAGAGGAGAATATTAAGAACTTTGAGATTGGTTACCAGTTTTGGATTCGTATGAAGGAGAAACGTTTTGCAGCCCAAGAGGAGTTCAAACTAATGCAAGAAGGATATTGTTCACTTCGAGTCATAGAACAGATCCATTCCTACAAAATCTGCTTGCAAGGTGAGTATATTCTGACTTACTTCAAATATGCTAATTTAATCTTTTTCGTTGCAGATTGTTCGGATTTGAGGTCAAATCCTTTTCAAATGGGAGAGGATGATGTGATCATGCCAAGCACAATGAAGGAGAAGCTTGAACCGGAGCAGCTTGTAGCCGAGGAAGCTAAGAAGAAATGGATTAGCTCAACAACAACGTTTGATCCGGGAATATTAAGACGATCACTTCAACAATTCAAGACAACTTTGTCAACATCTTCTCAACACCATCTCGGGCAGTTTAGTGTGTGCTAATCCAGATACACTGGTTGTGATCGAAGCCACCTAAACATTTATCAAGAGAGGTGATATGACTTACACTCTTTTTCCCTTCATTTGGTTTTGTCCCATTGGGTTTTCCAAATAAGGTTTTTAATGAGGTAAGCCATATCACTCACTCATCAAGCTTAAGCCCACCTCTATCTCTTATCCAAGTGAAGCAGCCAAAGTCCAATAAAATGTTTCAGCCGAAACCCCAAGACTTGAAGAGTCATTTTCTTGTTCAAACTTTGGTTTTAATGCTATGTATTTCTCGAGATTTTCCTTTACTCTTTGGCTGATTTAAACTCTTGTAATGCTTCATTTGTGATTTATCAAACATCTTTTCATATTCTAAAACTCTCTGAAACTTGTTTGTTCATCCTTGCTTAAAGTGATCGGATCTTCATCCTCACACCAAGTAAGTCGAAAGTCTTAGGATCTTTCACACTATTAGGAAGTTTCATCTCGATCCACCCCTTGTTCACCACGTCTAGGGTCTTCACCCACGTCCAGAGCAAGCCTGAAAGTCCAAAGGATCACCATCCCCTTTGGAAGTTTCGCATCAACCCCCCCCCCCAAGACTCATCGGATCACTCCTTGTTCTTCACCTTTCATCTCTTCCGCATCACTCATCTTGTCACCAACCCTCACAACCTCTTGGAGTAGCATTCAGGGACGTGATCCTCACCTAGGATCACATCAACTAGGTGCATTTATCAATCCAAATGGCATAACTAACCATTCATACAAGCCATGTTTAGTTTTAAAAGCAGTTTTTCATTCATCACCCTCTTTCATCCTAATTTGATGGTATCCACTCTTAAGATCTATTTTCGAAAATATGATAGAACCATGCAACTCGTCTACATATCATCTAAACGAGGGTGATGTCTCTGTATTTTAGCATGTTTTAGCATGCATTTATCATCACCTAGTATTAGATTCATCATATGTTTCACCCCATTTTCTAGTGTCTTTCACACATTTAGCATCCATACTAAGATTTGCATTAGATTTGCATACATATGTATTTTGGAATTGATTTCAGGTACTTGGACAAAATTCCGCGCACCAGCTCGACAAGGAGCTCGAGCTCGACCACCAGCTCGATGAGGAGCTCGAGCTCAAACCCCAGCTCGACCACCAGCTCGAGCTCGAGCTCGACCACCAGCTCGACCACCAGCTCAAGCTCGAGCAGAAACACGACCACCAGCTCGAGCACGAACTCGAGCAGACCAAATATGCGGCTGGACGAGGACTTTGAGTTTGGATTCAGCCTCATTAGTCTTCATAAAACTTATAGAGGAGTGAGTTAGCTTTCCAATGGAGCTAGTCTTGAATCATTTGGATGAGTCTTAAAGGAGTTATGACCGAATTACTGAAACTCGGTCAGGCCTAACGACGGACTTGACCAACAGGCTGACGGACTCGACAACTCACCCACCCGAGTCCCTACTTGACATCACATCTCCGACTTGACCTCAGCTCCACCATGTACCCAATCAGTGCTACACTCGATGTACCGCTCGTGTCACCACTCAACAACATCAACCCGTCTCAACTCGACACCACCTAAGCACTCGACGTCCAACACACTCGACCTCCCAACTCGAGCTGCACCACCCGCGAAGACTCAGCTACTTCCTTTGTCTTTTTCCTTTTTAGGGTTTTCCACATTTTCATATAAACACCCCTTTTGGGTTTTGTCCAAAGGGTATTCCGTTTTTATTTTTAGTATAAGCTTTTTATTTTTAGATTTTCTCTCTGTTCTTGAGTGTTCTTCATTTGTTCTTCATTGTTCTTGACTTTGAATCCAGATTTCTTTTAATCCACTTGTTAGTTTGTTTTAATTCTTTGCAGTCTTGTTATTCTTGCAATAATCTATCATTCTAATCTATTTTTAATGAATTCTGAGAAGTTTGGATTTTCTGGGTTTATGTTCTTCAATATGCTTGAGTAGTTTTTTAGGGTTCTTGAGAATGGGATAGGTTAGTAGCTAATCTTTGATCTTCTAGGCGTTTGAGTTTAGTTGTTTGTGAATCCCTTCTGGATTAGTGTTCTTAATGCTAGTTTCTCTCTGATCAATTGCAACTAGATCTTAAGTGTTTCCACACTCAAAAGGTGGTTGATGAAACGCTTGAACAACTAATACCAGAGATTTGCATTCCTAGCCTAAGAGATTGGATGTTTAGAGTGTTCATTGACAAGAACGGGTTGAGTCTTAGTGCCTGTTAGGGTAGATTTCATCAGAGACATCTGAGTCAGGAACTGCCTTAGCTTGAGGTCATCTGTCATGACAGTGGATTTGATTGCTTCTGAACCCATTGTCTAGGGATTAGCTCTGTGTGAGTTTGCTAGCGCCTTAGATAGATTTCAGAGGAGTCATTGACCAATTACCCCATTCTTGAAAGCTTGTTTATCTTAGTTGATTTTACTTTGTTTTAGTTATCATCTTCGCTTGCTAGCTTCTACACTTATTTTTATTTCATCATTTTCACTTGCTGCATTACTCCTCTAGCATCTGTGCACTGCTCCTCTAGCACCTGCACTTTTCTCTCTAGTATTTTTACTTAGAATTTATTTTGCATATTTCATGTTTCACTTAGGTTGTTAGATAATCCAACATCAACTTGCTTGGCTTGAATTAAGTATATCTGATCTCCTCCTGATTGTTAGCATCACACCCATTTGGATTGACACCTTAGTACTACAATGACATGTTAGACTAAAGAATTGATATATCCATAGTCTACTGCTTTCTCACAGCACACACCACACTTAAACTTGTATTTTTACTTAGGAAAAGCAACAAGGACAGGGGATTCGCATCCAATAGGACAAGTTCCTATTACTAGGTCTCCCTTGACTACAGGCTGAGTATTGAGTAAAAACACATATATCAATTTGGCGCCATTGCCAATTGGGTGTTTGTTTGCTACATTTAGGATTTCAGATTTCTTGAGATCAAGTTCTCACTTTCACCTCACTTCTTAACTTTCTGAGTTTTCTGTGTTTCAGGTACCTACTCGACCAACTGCTCGAGCCTAGCTTCGGTTTCACTCTCAGCTCGGTCAGTCACCCTGTTCTAGCTTCACCTGTATGCAAACACGTTCACAAGGAAGCCATAACCTCTTTCGGCCTTTCGACAACATCCACAGATTACGACCAGCATTGCGAGGATAGAGGGACAACATCAGAGCAGACCAACAACATCCAGTAAGAATGGAAAATCCTCAAGGACAAGTTGAACAAGGTCCTCAGCAGAGGATGCCCAGATTGATTGGAGCAGGGGATGCTCCTAACACTCACACTCAGAGGCAAGGGATTGTGCCACCAATAATCCAAAACAATAATTTTGAGATCAAGAGTGGTCTGATCGCTTTGGTCCAAAGTAACAAATTTCATGGATTACCTATGGAAGATCCTCTAGATCACCTGGACAAGTTCGATAGGCTCTGCAGCCTCACCAAGATCAATGGAGTCAGTGAAGATGGTTTCAAGCTCAGACTCTTCCCATTCTCTCTTGGTAACAAAGCCCATATATGGGAAAAGAACCTACCTCATAGCTCCATCACCTCCTGGGATGACTGCAAGAAAGCTTTCCTTGCAAAAGTTTTCTCCAACGCCTGCACTGCTAGACTCCAGAATGAGATATCCGGCTTTATCCAAAAGAATGGAGAAACCTTCTCTGAAGCTTGGGAAAGATTCAAGGGCTACACTACCCGTTGTCCTCACCATGGTTTCAACAATGAATCCCTACTCAGCACGCTCTACAGAGGCGTTCTTCCAAGGATCAGAATGCTTCTTGATACAGCAAGCAATGGAAATTTCCTAAACAAGGATATTGATGAAGGCTGGGAACTAGTTGAAAATCTTGCTCAATCCGATGGGAACTACACTGAGGACTATGACCGCAGCATAAGGGGAAGTGTTGATTCTGATGAGAGGACTAGGAAAGAGATCAAGTCTCTGAATGAAAAATTCGATAAATTCATCCTCAGCCAACAGAGACATGTTCACTTTGCAAATGAAGAGGAACTCTTTCATGTTCAAGATGGGGAGGCTGACCAAATCGAAGAAGTTAGCTATGTTCAGAATCAAGGTGGCTATAACAATGGTTTCATCAACTACAAGAACAACCCTAACTTGTCTTACAGAAGTACCAACGTAGAAAACCCGCACGATCAGGTTTATCCTACGCCACCACAACACCAAAGCAAGCCTTTTGTCCCTTACAATCAAATTCAAGGTTTTGTTCCTAAGCAAAATTTCCAAGGAAGGTACAACCAACAGGGCAACATTGGTCAACCACCTGGTTTTGCACCACAGCAAGCTCCAACATCTACCGCCCATGATCAAGACCTGCGGAGCATGATGCAGCAGCTACTCCAAGGTCAAGCTGCAAGTACAATGGAAACTGCAAAGAAGTTTGCTGAAGCCAAGAATCATATGGACAACACCTTCGCCACCCTCAACAACACGTTTGAGACACTGAACTCCAAAATTAAATACATGGAAAACAAGTCTGCCTCCACATCTTCCACAACACATCCTGGACAACTCCCAGGAAAAGCAATTCAAAATCCTAAGGATTTTGCCCATGTCAATGCCATCACCTTGAGAAGTGGGAAAGAACTACCAGTAACGGGAGGAACTACTTCTATCACCATGGACAGTGAAAACCAAGATGGGGAGATTTTGTGTCAAGGAGAACAACAAGCTGAGCAGACAAACATGAACTCGTCTGACCAACTCGACACAACAAATCGACCTGCCAATCGAGTCCAGCCTTCCCCAGTTGAAAAAATTGTACCTGCCAAGGAGAAGAAAGCACCATTCATCCCTCCTCCTTACAAACCTAAACTCTCCTTCCCAGGGAGATTCTACAAGGACAGAGTGGAGAGATACAGAGCTATCTTCGACAAACACATTAAAGAAATTGAGGTCAAGATGCCCATACTTGATGCATTGGCACTTCTACCTCAATCTCACAATTGGATAAAAGATGGAATTATGGAAAGAATCAAGGAAGTGCGGGGAATGGTAGTACAAAGCCATGAATGCAGCGCTATTACACATAAGGAAGTTGTCCAAGAAAAGATTGATGATCCTGGTTCTTTCACTCTCCCTTGCTCTCTTGGTCCACTAACTTTCAACAACTGCCTCTGTGACCTTGGAGCATCGATAAGCTTAATGCCGCTTTCTGTAGCTAAGAGGCTAGGGTTCAGTAAATATAAACCCTGCAAAGTCTCCTTTGTCTTAGCTGATGGATCTACTAGACTACCTCAAGGTGTATTAGAAGATTTGCCTATCAAGATTGGGAATGTGAAAGTACCAACTGACTTTGTAGTGTTAGAGATGAATGAAGAACCTATAGACCCCTTGATCTTAGGAAGGCCTTTCTTAGCTTCAGCTGGTGCAATAATAGATGTTAAGCAAGGGATGATTAATCTTCATCTTAAGGAAGGTTTCAAAATGAAGTTTGATATCAAAGATCCTATGAAGAAACCCACTATAGAAAGGCAAACCTTCCATACTGAAGAATTGGTTAAGCTTGCGGATAAACCGCAAGGAGAACTTACTGAGGAAGAGGCCTATATGGAGGAGAAAGCTATTGAGAACCAAGCTGCAGATTGGGCACGAGATAATGCCAAATTCGATGGTCAAATTACTGAGGGGGAAGAGATCCCACTTGACTTGAAATTACAACTTGATGATTTTGCTAAGTGTACCAAGGCCCCACCAAATAAGTACCGCAATGCATCAACCATCAGGTCGCTCAAGGAGGCAATGATAGAACTCACGGACCAAGTGAAAAGAGTGTCGGTTCAAATTAAGGAACTTCAAGCCAAGGTTGATGACTCTTCATCCAGGAAGGATAAGCAAGTATTGAATGGTTTGGGAATGAGCAGAGCCTTTGCTAATGCAACGAGAGCCTCATCCTACTGCAATTTACCTCAAAAAATTCCAGAGGGGACCCCAGTTCCTACTCTCAACCCCCCTTAAATCTTGATATGTTGACAAAGTCAAGCTCAGTGACTTTAAACAAGCTCACTTGGGAGGAAGTCCCATGTCTATCTTTGTATATATATTTTTTTTTTTTTCCCTTAGTATGTTCATAGTTTTTCTTAATGTATAAGGTGCACGCAAAGAATAGAGGAAGAAGGAAAATAAAGCTGCTCGAGCAAATGGGTGTGCTCGATGAGGAGCTCGAGCAAAAATTCTGATGGTGTGCTCGAGCAAATTGGTGTGCTTGATGAGGAGCTCGAGCAGAGGTTCCACTAGTGTGCTCGAGCAAATGCAAAATGGTGTGCTCGAGCAGAAGACCGATGTAGAGCTCGAGCAGATGCTCAATGGTGAACTCGAGCAAGCGCTCGATAACACATTCGAGTTGTTGTTCCACCGACAACGCAAAGGTGTTCAAAAAAAATAAAAAAATAAAAATATATATATATATATATATATATATATGCAGAACGAGCTGGCAATCCATCAACAAAACATGGAAGAGTCCATAGACTCTTACTTCTCAAACTCCTGAGGCACCAATCCCAAAACCATCATTGTATATACCATTGCATTGCTAGTTTTCTGTTTTTGTTTTTGCTTGAACTTTCTCTAAAATTTTATTACACAAGGGCCCATGTAATTTAAGTTTGGGGGAGAGTTCAAGACGTGTCTAACATATCTTCTATGAATCTTATTTTTCCTTTCGCATATCTTGAGTCTCATGCATACTTCTAAAGCATGGAAAATCCTAAAAATTTGAAAAATTTTCGAAAATTATTTCACAAAAACAGAGTGTCCATGTAGTTGCATTAGCATTTTAGGATTGAGTCTAGTAGCATTTCATCTAGAATTTCTGCATAAGGGATAATGATGATTCTTGCCTAGCCTAGCATGCAGTACAAATTGTTAATGAACCACTTAGTTGTTCTGTTGTGCATGTTGATTAAGTTTGAAGCATAAGGCAGCACCATCCTTTGAATTCATTGCTTGACATTTGATTTTGGCTGAAGCTTGTTGTGAAGTGTATTCATTCCATATCTATTTGGACCATAACCTAACATATAATTATCATGGTTACGCATTGAACTTGAACTCATGGATACCTATATACATACTTGGATTATCTTTCATCTTTTTACCACGCTTGTTATCCAAGTAGCTGATTCCCCTCATTGGAACAGTTTCCCCACCATTGAACCTACCTTTCTTTCAAGCCAATATTATTTTCTGTGTGTGAGGCCTTTTTATGAAGTGAGCTTGGTAGGATGTGTTAGGTTGGAGCCGACAAGGATAGATTTTCATTTAGTTCTAGTTCACGGTTTATGGACTAGCTAGGACTAGGTGGGAACATGATTTTGGGTAGAAACGAATTAGGATGTTCCAGCTCGAGGTAAAGAACTCGACTGAGTTAGTGGATAACCACTGTTGGATGAGTCGAAAAAGAGAAAGAAAAGGGAAAAAGGAAAGAAACTTCTAAGCAGAGGGATGTGTATAATTGAAGCTCTAGTAAAGGATTGGATAGTACGAAAGAAAAAAATATGTATGGGCTCAGGAAAAGAAAAAAAAGAAAAACTTGCATGAATTACATAAGAGATAGAGCCTCAGATAGACACCCAATCCGCTAGACTAAGCAAATGTTAAGGTAAACCCTCCTTAGAACACAAAGAAAAAAAAAGTTTTGATCAAAAAGGAATTCATTGCAGAAAAGTGCCAAAAGGTAAAGATAGGATCATTCCTCGGATTAGATTTAAGGGTTTGGGTTTTTATTATGTATATGTATGGGTAGATGGGAGTCTATCCTTGTATGCATCAGTTGGCCCTGACCTTTAGCCTTCTTCTAAAGCTCAGTTTTTCTTTGAGATTCCTTTGAGTGAGAATGAGTGTCACTAGTTACCTTAAGGGACCATCTTTGTCCTTTGACCACTTCCTTAGCCAAATGAGTTCAATGACTGTGAATAAACTTGATTCATTATTTTTGTTTAATGAATGTTAAAGGGTTTGAAGAATCTGAATGCTTGTGCATGCTAAAATCATTGTTAAGTAAGTGATGTGACGAGCATGGCAAAGGCTTTAAAAGTAGAACTTGTTAACATTGCACTCAAGATAGCTTCCTGGGAATTTGATTAAATTTTAAAACTGCATTGCTTAGGTTCTGAATCCCCATTTTCAAACCTCTCTCCCTTCTTATGAATTGTTTGCTTGAGGGCAAGCAAAGATTTAGTTTGGGGGAGTTGATGTCTCTGTATTTTAGCATGTTTTAGCATGCATTTATCATCACCTAGTATTAGATTCATCATATGTTTCACTCCATTTTCTAGTGTCTTTCACACATTTAGCATCCATACTAAGATTTGCATTAGATTTGCATACATATGCATTTTGGAATTGATTTCAGGTACTTGGACAAAATTCCGCGCACCAGCTCGACGAGGAGCTCGAGCTCGACCACCATCTAGACGAGGAGCTCAAGCTCGAACCCCAGCTTGACCACCAGCTCAAGCTCGAGCTCGACCACCAGCTTTACCACCAGCTCGAGCTTGAGCAGAAACACGACCACCAGCTCGAGTACGAACTTGAGCAGACCAAAGATGCGGCTGAACAAGGACTTTGAGTTTGAATTAAGCCTCAACAGTCTTCATAAAAATTGTAGAGGAGTGAGTTAGCTTTCCAATGGAGATAGTCTTAAATCATTTTGATGAGTCTTGAAGGAGTTATGACCGAATTACTGCAACTCGGTCAGGCCTAACGACGAACTCGAGCAGACCAAAGAAGAGAGCTCGACCACCCGCTCGACGAGGAGCTCGATCTCGACCACCAGCTCGACCACCAGCACGACCACCAGCTCGACCACCAGCTCGAGCTCGAGCAGAAACACGACCACCAGCTCGAGCACGAACTCGAGCAGACCAAAGATGCGGCTGGACGAGGACTTTGAGTTTCGATTCAGCCTCAACAGTCTTCATAAAAGTTGTAGAGGAGTGAGTTAGCTTTCCAATGGAGGTAATCCTGAATTAGTTTGATGAGTCTTGAAGGAGTTATGACCGAATTACTGCAACTCGGTCAGGCCTAACGATGGACTCGATCACTCACCCACCCGAGTCCCTACTCGACATCGCATCCCCAACTCGGTCTCAGCTCCACCATGTACCCACTCAATGCTGCACTCGACGTACCGTTCTTGTCACCACTCGACAACATCAACACGTCTCAACTCGACACCACCTAAGCACTCGACGTCCAACACACTCGACCTCCCAACTCGAGCTGCACCACTCGCGAAGACTCAGCTACTTCTTTTCTCTTTTTTCCGTTTTAGGATTTTCCGCATTTTCATATAAATACCCCTTTTAGGTTTTGTCCAAAGGGTATTCCGTTTTCATTTTTAGTATAAGCTTTTTATTTTTAGGTTTTCTCTCTGTTCTTGAGTGTTCTTCATTTGTTCTTCATTGTTCTTGACTTTGAATCCAGATTTCTTTTAATCCACTTGTCTGTTTGTTTTAATTCTTTGCAGTCTTGTTATTCTTGCAATAATTTATCATTCTAATCTATTTTTAATGAATTCTAAGAAGTTTGGATTTTCTAGGTTTATGTTCTGCAATATGCTTGAGTAGTTTTTTAGGGTTCTTGAGAATGGGATAGGTTAGTGACGAATCTTTGATCTTCTAGGGCGTTTGAGTTTAGTTGTTTGTGAATCCCTTCTGGATTAGTGTTCTTAATGCTAGTTTTTCTCTGATCAATTGCAACTAGATCTTAAGTGTTTCTACACTCAAAAGGTGGTTGATGAAACGCTTGAACAACTAATGCCAGAGATTTGCATTCCTAGCCTAAGAGATTGGATGTTTAGGGTTTTCATTGACAAGAACGGGTTGAGTCTTAGTGCCTGTTAGCTTAGATTTCGTCAGAGACATCTGAGTCAGGAACTGCCTTAGCTTGAGGTCATCTGTCACGACAGTGGATTTGATTGCTTGTGAACCCGTTGTCTAGGGATTAGCTCTGTGTGAGTTTGTCAGCGCCTTAGATAGATTTCAGAGGAGTCACTGACCAATTACCCCATTCTTGAGAGCTTGTTTGTCTTAGTTGATTTTACCTTGTTTTAGTTATCATCTTGACACTAGCTTCTACACTTATTTTTATTTCATCATTTTCACTTGCTGCATTACTCCTCTAGCATCTGTGCACTGCTCCTCTAGCACCTGCACTTGTCTCTCTAGTATTTTTACTTAGAATTTATTTTGCATATTTCATGTTTCACTTAGGTTGTTAGACAATCCAACATCAACTTGCTTGGCTTGAATTAAGTATATCTAATCTCCTCCTGTTTGTTAGCATCACACCCATTTGGATTGACACCTTAGTACTACAATGACATGTTAGACTAAGGAATTGATATATCCATAGTCTACTGCTTTCTCACAGCACACACCACACTTAAACTTGTATTTTTACTTAGGAAAAGCAACAAGGACAGGGGATTCGCATCCAATAGGACAAGTTCTTATTGCTAGGTCTCCCTTGACTACAGGCTGAGTACTGAGTAAAAACACATATATCAGAGGGATAGGATGGCGATACTTTACAGTGATATTATTGATGGCTTGGTAATCAATGAACATCCTTCAAGTTCAGTCCTTCTTTGGAACGAGCAGCGCCGGCACAGCACAAGAACTCATGCTCTCTCGGATGTATCCTTTGTCCATGAGTTCACTCACTTGCTTTTGAAGCTCCTTGGTTTCAACCAGATTGGTTCTATACGCTGGCCTGTTAGGAAGTGAAGCTCCAGGTACGAAATTGATCTAAGGCTCAATCCCACTAATAGGCAGTAATCCCTTGGGGTTCTCCTCCGGAAAAATGTCTTCAAATTCCTGCAAAATAGGAGCAATTCTACTCAGAAATTCCGGTACGAGGTTAGTAAGGTTCAGCAAAACCTCTTTGTAAATAAATAAAAGAATGGGTTGTTTAGAGAACAGAGCTCTCTTAACCACATTAGATCTCACAAAGAAGTTTGACTGCCTCACATGTTTGCTCTCACAGGCCTTTCTCTTGGTTTTTCTCAAACTCTCGTTTTTATTTTGTGGTGGCGTGTTTAGGGGTTCACTCACAATGGTTTTTCCTAGTTGTTTCAGCTGAAGTTGATCTTGATGAACTTCTGGTTTGTGTTAATGGAGCAAGTATCGTCTTTCGGCCATTGTACTCAAAGGAGTATCGATTAGTAAATCCGTGATGCAAGACCCTTCTATCAAACTGCCGTGGTCTTCCAAGCAATATATGGCCGGCCTCCATAGGTAAGATATCACACAAAACTTCATCTTCATATTTGCTTATGGTTAAAGGAACCAATACTTGGCTGCTCACGGTCATCTCACCAACATTATTTAGCCATTAAAGCTTATAAGGCTTCAGATGCTTCTTAACTTCCAGCCCCAACTTATTCACCATTGTTTCGCTAGCCACAATAGTACAAATTCCTCCATCAATAATAAGGTTGCAAACCTTCCCTTGTACCAAGCATCTCGTGTGAAACAAGTTCATTCGCTGCTCTTGGTCTTCATCCTTAGCGTGAATGCTCAATGACCGTCTTGTTACAAATAATTCTCCGGTTGCGGGTAACTCTATGTCCTCATCCTCAGAAATGCCATTATCTTCAAGCTTTTCCTCCTTTGTTTCAATCTCACCATTATCCAAAAGAATCATAGTCTTCTTGTTGGTGCATTCGTTGGCGTAGTGTCCTCTCCCTTGACACTTGAAACACTTAACTTCCCGATTTTTAGAAGAAGTCGCCACACCTTTTCCATTGGTGTCTTAAGTAGTGGCGTAGGGCTTAGGGTTGGGTTTTGCCTGGACAACAGACCTGTCTTCTCGGCTGTGACTCGTCCTAGCATTGGCTGCTCCACCTCCATAGGAAAGTCTAGAAGTACTCCTCCTCTTAATTCGTTATTCAACCAAAACAGCCTTATGAAGCATTTCCTCCAAATCGCCATACGTTTGAAGCTCCATTCTATCTTGAATATCACGGGCCAAACCACTAAGAAACCTTGCCATTGTTGCCTCAGTATCTTCATCTATATCAGCTTTGATCATTAGAGACTCCATCTCTTGAAAGTAATCCTCCACACTCTTACTACCTTTAGTTAGACGCCTAAGCTTTTGATGTAACTCCCGATGATAGTGACTTGGGACAAATCTTTTTCTCATCAGATTTTTCATCTCTTCCCAAGTAACTACGGGCGGTTCTCGGTTGTGTCTTCTGCTCGTCAAAATCTGATCCCACCAATTGATAGCATAGTCATAGAACTCCGTTGCCACTACTTGAACTTTCTTCTGGTCCGAATAAGTTTGACAATCAAAGACGAGTTCTATCTTCTTCTCCCACTCTAAGTAAGCGTCCGGATCATTTTTCCCATGAAACAATGGTATCTTCAACTAAAGACCACTGAGATTATCTTCATTTCATCTGCTAGCTTCTCTTACACGTGTTGGCCTTCTATGACTCCGATTAGAAGCTTGACTACCCCTGCTGTAGTAATTTAATTCTTCCTCGTCATCTTCTTCTGGTGGTTGTTCTCTTCTTCTTTTACCAGCATTATTTTGTTCTCTTCTTCTTCTACCAGCAGTAATTTGCGGCAGTCCTTGATTAACGGATTCCTGTATCGTATCAATCCTCTCATGAACTGAATCCAACTCTCGCCTCAATAGGCACCTCATCTCTCCCATAAGGGCATGCACGTCCAAATTGTTGTTTCTAGCTCCTCGTGCTCGGTTGGTGTTTTCAACATCTTCTTCTTCGCTATTAGACATTCAGAATTTTCCAGCAACACTTAACAAACTGTTAGTAATAAAAGTCGATCCTCACTAGTGTTTCACTCCTTTGATTCACTCAACACTCAAGATGTCCTCTCTTAGTGATTTCTCAACGGTTCGTATTAAACAAAACCGATCAAATCTAATGAATAATTCCAACAACTCAAAAATGAAACGATTAGAAGAAAAGATTTAGTAGTCTCTCTCTTTTTTTTTTTTAACAACACAAACTCAGGTTTTGAAAGAAAAGAAAGATCAAACAGAAAGAAAGACAAGAGAAAATGAAAGTTTTAAGAAGATAAGATGAAATGATACGAATACCGATCCCAAAAGTGTGCTTTGATACCAAATGATATGAATCTTCCCGGGATTATGCACTTTCGAGGGGTATGAGGATGATAGCGAGGATGGATGATGAATAGGTTGAAAATCTGGAGAAGTATAGCAAACTCTAGCCAAGTCTGGTAAAGTCTGGTGTAGTCTTCAGTCAGTCTGATGAAGTCTAGAGAACTCTAGTGACGTCCAAAAAGGAAGATGGATGGTTTGTTTGGGTTGATGGAGTGGTCACACAAAGGTTACGGAGAAGCCTCTAATATACCTCAATGTCTCTCTCAAGATATGACTCACTTGAAGAACACAAGGTTTGATTCTTTCGGATATGACACACCGAATAAATCGATTTGATTGTTGGATATTACTCACCAAACAATCGAGATTTTGTTCTCAAAGAACTGAAGAGAAATCACTCTCAATATTTTATAACAAAAAAGGTCTGTCTCTCTCTAATGAGATTAGATGAATTTATAGAAAAAAACTTGAAAACAAAGCCAAGTCAATAATAAATTGTCTTAAAACTAAAATAAAATAAAGATAGTAAGTTGAATGTGGATTCAACCCTTGGACTCCCCCATACATGAGTGAGTTATTTTCGGATTCCTTGACTTGTAGGTAGGCATAAAATAGACTTTGATACTTCTAAAAATTGAGAAAAAGTTGAAACCCAAAAATATTTGGACTTGGAACCTCTACTCTTGTGAACTCTTATGAACTCTTGTGAACTCTTATGAACTCCTGTGGACTTTGATGGATTAGAGTCACCCATTTGCCTCATTAAAACCTTCCTTTGGAAAACCCATTGGGACAAAACCAAAGGCTAGGAAAAAGAGTACAAACGAATCACCCGTTTATTACTCCACTTGAGCAACCAAAACGGTTTGATCTTCTATGTTCTCGAACTGAGCTTTAGTCAGTTGAACTTGAGTGACTAATGTGGTGATGGCATTCTGAAACTCCTTGGCACTCGATCTTGTCATTGGTCCACTTGGCACTGTCAAAGCGTCCTCGGCTTCAAGCTGCTCTCGATAGCTTTCCATGATCACATCATCAGGTATCTCTCCGGACTTGTGCATGCATAGGATACATCTTAAGGATAAGACATAATTATTAATTGAGCATAAGAGGAGGTTGAATTCGAATCTGAAAGATGTTGTCAAGAAGGAGATTTTGAAACTCCTAGAAGTTGGGATCATTTATCTTATCTCAAACAACGATTGGGTGAGTCAAGTGCATGTGGTTCCTAAGAAGGGAGGAGTCACAGTGTTCAAGAATGAGAAGGATGAGTTGATCCCTATGCGGACTATGACTGGACACAGGATGTGCATTGATTACAGGAAGTTGAATGCTACGACACAGAAATATCATTTCCCGTTGCCGTTCATTGATCAAATTCTTGAGAGGTTAGCAAATCCTCTTTACTACTACTTTTTGGATGGATATTCAGGTTTCTTTCAGATCCCTATCCACCCCGATGATCAGGAGAAGACTACGTTTACATGTCCCTACGTTTACATGTCCTTACCGCAGAATGCCATTTGGACTATGTAATGCCCCAGTGACATTCCAGAGATGTATGATGTCCATATCCTCTTATCATGAATGTTTGGATAATCTGTGTAAAGTGCTTGCTAGATGCGAAGAGAAGCACTTGGTTTTGAATTGGGAGAAATGCCACTTTATGGTTCGAGATGGTATTGTTCTTGGACACAAGGTTTCACGAGACGGAATTGAGGTTGACCGCACAAAGATTGATGTAATGACGAGTTTGCAGGCACCGGATTCCGTCAAAGCTATGAGAAGCTTTCTTGTGTGTCCATCAAAGACTTCAGCAAAATTACGCGACCATTGACCGCTCTGCTATGTAAAGATGCATAGTTTGAGTTCACCACTGAGTGCCAATCAGCTTTCAAGCAGATTAAGCAAGCACTGGTTAATGTTCTAATAGTACAATCTCCGGACTGGGATTTACCCTTCAAGGTAATGTGTGATACTAGTGACTTTGCAGTTGGAGCTGTACTTGGAAAAAAGAAGGACAAGAAACGTCACGCCATTTACTATGCAAGCAGAAGACTTGATGCTGCGCAGAGAAACTATTCAACTACTGAGAAAGAGTTGTTGGCTGTGGTGTTTGCATTTGAGAAGTTCCGACAGTACTTGGTCTCCTCTAAGGTGATAGTACACATAGATCATTTGGCTCCGAAGTACTTAATGCAGAAAAAGGATGCAAAACCAAGGCTTCTTCGGTGAATTTTTCTTCTTCAGGAGTTTGATATTTGGAACCATAAAAGTTGGATCTTCAGTTTTGGTCTCTTATAGCTTGAATTATTGGTTTAATCTTGTGTATCTAGGCTATTAGAGGCATTCTATAACTTTGGTTAGTGATTTTTAGGCTGATTTATGCAATTTTTGGGAGTTATTGGTCTCAACGCCGAAATCACTTTGTGTTTCATGTAGGAATGAAAATTGGAACAATTGGCCTTGGATTGACATTGAATTTGACATTGTGGGCTGTTGTTTGTGAAGTTTGGTATTCAATTTCGCATTTTTCTGAAATTTGGGTTTTGCCTAACTTGCGAGGTTTCTCGTTTTTCATGTTTTTACTGTAGATGCCTCCTAAGAAATCCCGGCAGCAACGAGATGGTGCATCCAGTTCACAGCCACCTGCAACTTCTCCATCACCACCTCGCTCACCGCCCCCTCACCCCCGTTTCCTCCTTCCCCGCAGTACCTTTTTGCGCAGATCCGCACCCACGTAGTGGCCTAAAGTCGAGCATCTCAAGATCAAAAGCAGGGTTAACTGGGCCAATGATCCTAAGACAGAGAAACCAGAATGTCTCAACCGACCTATCTCCAACGTCTGGGACGAGTACGATATGCTGTTCTATAATGCGTGGTTATCGGTGGAGATCAAGCCCACACGTTTCATCGACCAGCAGACCAATTAGGCCATGGGCATACACGACAATGTGCTCTGGATTCTACAGTGGATCGGGTTAGGTACATTGGTGACAAAACAGTACCACCTGTATACAGACATGGTACGGTAGTTTCTCGCTACTTACCGGATCTCTTACACCAACGAGCGGGCCAAGGTCGCACAAGAAGGGGTCTTATCCTTCATGTGCAAAAGGGCGAGGTATCGAATCCGTATTCGTGATCTTTGTTCTTTATATGGTTTCAGGAAGAACCCAAACAGAGCGGTTCTCACCCCCAAGTAGCACGATATTTAGACGTTCTAATCTCTTTTTTGTAACAGGGTTTATTACTCTAAAGAGACCAAGCAGACAGAGGTCAGATATATGGTCGTGAGGTATGTCTTACGTGTTCTTGGGAACACCATCCTCTGCAAGGCCGAGCCGAGCAAGATGAGGATGTCCGAGCATATTCTTCTATATCATAGCATTGGTCATATGATTCCCGAGGCGCTATGGAAATGGGGAGAGTCATGCGAGGATCTCAACATGGGTGCTGTTTTCGCCAACCATCTCTGCACTTTGAAGACCAAGGCATTTGTAAGGGAAGAATGTTGAGGGTCTCGGGAGTCTTTTGACTCCTATCTTTGAGTACTTTGGGATCGTCCTGACCAACAACACCATCAACACCGACAGGTTGCTCATGGACTAGGACAACCTACAGAGCAGTACTTGGATGAAACCCAGCCTCCACTGGGTTTTCACCGATACATAAGATCGCGACTGGAGTGTCTAGCTTCCTTTGCCTGACCTCACGTCCCTCACCAATGATGACTTTCAGCGCTTGAGCGTCCAACTGGATCCCAGACTCCTCCGCTCCATCCCACGCCGTAAGCTCTTCTAGCTCTGCACCTTCTGCTAGTGAGGATGAGGCAGTTGATGAGCGTACTAGTGGTCCACCCCTTGACCTTACATTCCTGGAGCCTCCAGCAGGCTATGATGAGGATGGTCCAACTTTCATACGCTACATGGTCAGCACTTTTCGCCGGATGTGGGGGATGATTGCTGCTGGTGTTACTTGCACATGCCCTGCTCCACAGACTCGTAGACATCATCGCTTACCCACACCAGATGTTGCCACTGTTGCTGCAGCCTATGCCGGCGACGATGAGGATTAGTTTCTTTTCATTTTTCTGGTTTTTCTTTTCTTTCCTTTTTAGCTTTTATGTCTTTTGTTTCGTTAGCTTTATGACATTTTTATGTTTTCTTTTAGTTCTTATCTTTATCTTTGTCATTTAACTCTGGGATTGGATTATGATATTATGTTGCAATTCTTATGTTGGTTTTGAATTGTTTATCGTAGCTTACAGGTTCTTATTCCACCCGTTTGCGAAAATCCGTGTTGATGCATATAGTTGATGTCGATCGACACCACTAGTTGTGTCGGTCGACACCACCACAAAACTCATACCACCCTTGTTGATTTAAGCCTGTGTCGATCGACACCAGGCTGTGTGTCTATCGACATAGGGACCCTGCATATGTAATTTTCATTTTTCCCATCTTCAAAGTTTTTCGTTTCTCTTTTCACCGAACTCATGCTTCTATAACATTGGCGACAGTGTTGTTTAAGTCCGGGGGAGGTAGTTACTAACATTATCTTTTCTTTTCTTAGAGTCAGTTAAGTCTGTTTTTATTGAGTCAAAATTTAATATGAAACTAGGATTTTTCGAGGAAACCACCACATTTACAAGAACTTAAGTAACCATTTGGTTCAAACTTGATTGACATCCGAGACTAATGGAAAAACCCAAGCCTGACCGGTTGACTGGAGACGCCCATATTTCCAGCAGAAATCCACTAAAGCCTGAGCTAATTTCTGATTTTTCCTTTTACTTTATCGATGTGATTGATGCTCTTAGGGCTTGAATCTTCATTCGTACTTGACAATAGACCGACCTATGTATACGAAACGGTACTCCTCTCCCTTATTCTAAAATAAAAATAAATAAAAAAGAAAATGAAAAAAAGAAGAGATGACTTTCTTTCAAGTAAAGGGGTAGGAAAATTTCCAATGACCCCATTATTTTACTTTGAAAGAGACGATCACACGAAGGTTGGAAGCGAGGTTCGGAAAATTTCCAGTGATGTCATTATTCGCCTACACCTTTGTAAAAACTTTTGGGGGAGAGAAAGAGTACCAAAAAGTTCAGTATTAGTTGCTGCGTCATAGTATAGTATAGGAATGAGTCTAGAAGGTCCTTGACATTGAGATCAGAGATAAGACCCAGCGATGAGGGCTTATGGACTATGTTGCGAAATTATGGGTTGAATCTGGAAAACTGCGAATGTTTATAGTGAAGTACATGGTGGTAAGAAATCTCAGTGGTTTACTATGGTTAATATTAGTGTAGTGCTCCTATGACGAAATGAGTTTCTATAATTTCAAACTTCTTTCTCCAGTTTGGTTCTATGTTTGCTTGAGGGCAAGCAAAAGGCTAAGTCTGGGGGAGTTGATATATCATGGTTTTTATGGTTTTTAAGCCATGATATATATCCTAATTGAGTTTTTTATGTGTCTTTAGAGTCTTAGTAAAGTCTTTTATAGGTTTACACGTATTTGGCAATTTTTGGATCTTTTGGAGCATTTTGGAGCATTGTTGCTGAGAAGCTGAAGATCATGGGTGTCGATCGACACGTGCCACCAGATAAAGCCACATTCGGAATTTAACAAGTGTTTAAGATTTGCAACTTTGCCCAGAAGTTTATATTATTTACATAAAGATCCAATTCGTGTTTCTGAGTCTTTATTAGGGTTTTTTGTTCTTATCTATGTATTTTAGCTTTTTGCAAGGAGACTTTGAGAGAGATTAAGAGTTTGGGGCTGACTTACTCTGTACTTCTGAGAGAATATCTTGAACCCTGTTTCTATTTCCCTTTGAGTTTATTTATGATATATATTCTCTTCATGTCTATGATTTCATTGATTATGTATGAGTATATCACTTGTAAGTTCAGGGATTCTTATTAGGGTTTTTCATGGATTTGTAACTTTGATTGATTGGTTAGGATTCACAACTTTACAAGTTCTTCACCTAGGTTGTTCTTAATGCTAGATCTAGCCTGATCACATATGCATCTAAATCTTAGTTTATTGAATTAGCAGGACGGTGTGATTTGGATAAATTAAATTGAGCAAATTAGATAATTACAAAGGAATTTGGATTAGATAATTTGTGAACAAATCAAACTTGACCTTAATGCTTGTTTAAAACTTGAAGTCTCACAAAGGAATTTGGTTTCTTAGGTTTTAAGCATAGAGAACTTTCACATCAGGAGTTGGTTAGTTCTAAGTTAGTGTTTTGAGTTCTAGAACTGGAATTTAACTAGATCCAAGCCAATTCATTGATTTACATTTCCTGAATACTTGAGAAATTCCCTGCGCTTTACGTTTTTCTTATTTGAACACAACACACCTATCTTACTCAAGGGAGGAAGTGGCTTAATTAAAAACTAAATAATCTATTGTGAAATACTGTGGATTCGACCCCTTTATACTACAATTGCGTATTTGTGCACTTGCGGTGTAGCTCTAAGGTTTAAAGTTTGAGCATATCATGTAGCTCTTGGGTTTAAACTTTGACCATATCATGGACTAATCGATGTGTTCTGGATCTAAGCTCTTCTCTGCAGCTGCGCAATTAGAGAGCACTGCTCGGCTAACTCCTGCTCCAGCTCTATACGCCATGCTCTCTCTGTCTCAAGGGAGGAAGTGGCTGTGTCATGTTATGTAGAGGCTTGTGTGACACGCTTAGAGGCAAAGGAAACCATTGCCTTCTTCTTGATGAAGATGCCAAGTGTGAGTGGAAGTCGATCATCAACTCATGATGAGTAAAACTCATGCGGTAAGGGGTTCTAGCTCGTGAATCCATCACTAAGGCGTGGCATGATGTGGCAGGGGAGTAGTATGGTGCGGATCATGCTAGGAGAAATGTGGTACTTGTATCCAAATTGGTCAGGGTTGATGCTTGCTCCTTCTAGTATCCTCATCTTACCAAGCTTCCCTAAGTCCATATGGTTGTCCTTGGAGGTGTAAGGGCTGTGTGTGAGGTCAACTCCAACGGTCTCTAGGATTGTAGTGATGACTCCTCCAAAGCTAATGGTTGCTTGTTTCTCGCTACACTTGAAAGCATCATGCTTTATCTTGATCAACCGCTTGGCAATGAGTGCGGCATAGTTGATTTTTCTTGGGAAATTAACAAATGGAATCATTAAGACAAGAAGCTCATCACTAATGATGTTGTTTTGAGCTGAGCGTGAGAAAATGGTGTTGGCGAGGAGCTTGTGAATGCATCTATTGGTTGGGTGAGAGAGTGTAGATGCCTTGGTCTTCCTATTAAAAAGGTAGGTTGAGTTTGATCACCTCGGGTACTGTTCATCCCGGGATCCATGGTTACTGTTCATACCGCTCCAATTATTAATTATTGTTATTTAGAGTTTTCCTTCCTTCTCATATAAAAGGAAGGAAACCCTTCCTTTGTAAAAAAAAAATCTGATTTTCGTAGCCACCATGGCTTAATGAGAGAGAAGGGCTGTGTCTCCATTTTCTTGTTCCATTAATTCTCTTGATCTGATTCTTGCCTAAATCACAAATCTATCTACTTGTTCTTCATCTATACTCTAAATCTTACATGGTATGAGAGCCTTTACTGATTCTTGGCTCTTATTCAATCATTCTCTTCTAGTTCTTGTCTTTTACATTCTGCAAATCTTGGCTCTTCCACTCTGGTTCTTCTCAGCAATTATCCTCCACCATCTAGTTCCTCTCGGCACTGTCTGGGACTGGATCTGTCCCTTCTCGTCAATATCTGTTTCTGTTTCTTGTTGGTTCTGCTCAGATCTCCTGTTCAAAGACGTGGCACTGTTCATCTCTTTGGGTTCTGAAGCTTATCAGCTCTGTTCTTCTCTTGTGCGGTCTGATTCAAGCTCTGGCTAGAGGTCTTGGTCTTGGTCTGGTTCTTTCCAAAAGGCTGTGTCTGATTCTGTCCAAGCTTGTGGTTCTTGGTCTGATTCAAGTTCTGTTCAAAGGTGATTCTGGTTTTCCAAGGTGTCTAGTAGCTCTGGTCCTCTTGGTTCTGTGGGAATTAATCTTGGAAGCTGATTCTTGTTTGTTTCTGTATCGTGTTGTGAGGAAAGCTGAAGCATGGAATCCTCAAAACACCTTGCCTTACCCGTTACCCTCAATGGTATGAACTACCTGCTGTGGGCTAGAACCACCAGAACGAATCTGTGTGGTCATGGTCTTTGGAACCACATTGATGCCCAAGTCAAGGAGACATCCACGGATGGGGAAGGAAAAATCATTAGTGGTGATTCAAGTTCTGAAGAGGGAAAGTGGTTTCAAGAAGATCAAGGAGTTCTTGGACTACTTCAAAACTCACTTGAAACCTCTATACTAGAAGCATACTCGTATTGTGAGACGGCAAAGGAACTCTGGGAGACACTGAAGAATGTCTATGGGAATGTCTCCAATCTCACCAGAGTATTTGAAGTGAAGAAAGCGATCAATAGTTTGAGCCAAGAGGACCTGGAGTTCACGAAGCATTTTGGAAAGTTCAGGTCACTTTGGGCAGAATTAGAGATGCTAAGGCCATTCTCGGTGGATCCGGCCATCCTCAAGGAAAGGAGCGAGCAAGACAAGGTCTTTGGACTGTTACTTACGCTGAACCCTGCATTTAATGATCTAATCAAACATATCCTTAGGGCTGAGAAGTTACCAAGCTTGGAGGAAGTGTGCTCTCAGGTTCAACGAGAACAAGGCTCTGTGGGTCTCTTTAGTGAAAAAAGGGAAATAGTGATGGCTCACAAAGTTACTTTCAAGTCTGAAGATAGGAAGATACTCGTGTGTGATCACTGCAAGAAGAGAGGTCATACCAAGGATAAATGTTGGGTACTACACCCACATCTGAAGCCATCAAAGTTCAAGGGTCAAGCAAACTCCTCCCAAGAAGTCTCAATCGAGCAAGCTCAGGTCGGGACGTCTAGACAAGGAAATGATCTGGCCATGGTTGCCTACTCCAATGATGTGGTGCGAAAGTCTGACTTAGAGGCTCTGATCAAGTCTCTAACCTATTTCCACAACAAGGAATCCGGTATCACTCACTTAGCCTCTTTACCGAATTTGCAAAGTAAAATATTAATTGTTGATTCCGGTGCCTCTCATCACATAATTAGCAACCGTTATCTCATTAATAATGTTAAACCGGCTAGTGGAAATGTGATAATTGCAAATGGTGATAGGATTCCCATAAGGGGAATAGGAGATTTAAAATTGTGTGACAAGAACTCTAAGGCCTTCTTTATGCCTGAATTCACCTCTAACCTTCTCTCTGTTAAAAAGGCTACAACTGATCTCAATTGCTATGCTATACTTGGTCCTAATAGCTTTCATTTTCAGGATATTGAGAGTGGAAAAGTTTTGGGAGAAGGAAACACTAATGGGGATTTATATGTTTTTGAGGTATTGTTCTCTTGGTATTGTGGTCAATGATAACACCAAATGTTGCAACATTTCTTGACATAACATTAACATTAGCACCAGAATCACAAAGAAAGTTAGAGAATTCAATGTGTGTTATGGAGCAAGAGCAGACAAAACGTCCAGGGTCTTCGACTTTTGGTAGTCTCCTTAGAGGGTAGTGCTTTGGATCGTCTTCATACGGACCATGTCTTCATGAGAATCAAAGTGTGGTACCAATGGCTTGGCTACACGTCTAGTGAGGGCTGGTATGGTTAAGATAACATTACAATAAGCTTTAGAATTCTCTTTAGGCTTTTCTGGAAGTACAGCGACTGGTCTAGAGACAGTATTCGCTGTTTGAGCGACTTGAATCTCCAGCTTCTTGTAAAATGTAGAAAGGCTTTTGAAATTTCCATTCAATTCACCATAGTTATTGTCTATCTTCATGTTGATATCCCTTGTTGCTTGTTGATGAGAAACAAGCAGTTCCTGCATCATTTTCTCAATGTTGTTACCTTGAGGTTGAGGCACCTGAGCTGGTCCGTTTTGGACGTTCGGGAAGGGTATCTTGTTGTTGAAAGGAGGGCCCGGCTGGAAGTTGTTGTTGCCACCGAAGTTGTTGTTCTGAAAGCGGTTTTGAAATGGCTTTGATTTTTGCGGATAGTTCTTATCTTGAGGTTTCTCCACATTCGGGTTCCTATAGGGAAGGTTAGAAGTGTTCCAGAAGTTGTTGTTGAAGTTGTTGTTGTATCCACGGTTCTGGTAGAAGCCTTGAGTACCAACATATTTAACATCTTCTTGTTGATCAAATGAATCATCAAACTCTTGTAAAGCATCAGTGTTTCCATGTTCAATCGCCTCGCAAGCATTGATTGCGCGGTTTTGGTTTCTCAAACGTTGGCTCATCATGTTCTTAAGCTCGGTGATCTGCTTAGCATCAGAATCACTAGAACAGATTGTTCTATCAAAATCAGTGCAAGTGTTGCTACTAGTTGCAGCAAGGTTATCGATGAGAGCTCGTCCTTCTAGAATGGTCTTAAGAGTGAAGTCTCCATTTCTGGCCGTGTCGAGTGAATGCTAAAACTTAGGATGTAAACCTCTTTAGAAGTACTTAGAAGATTACCTTGACTTAAGCCATGGTGTGGACAATCACATTCATAGTCCTTAAAGCGTTCCCATGCTTCAGAGAAAGATTCGACTGGTCCTTGTCGAAAGCTTTGGAGCTTGTTCCTAAGAGAGTTGGATCTTGACTTCGTGTAGAAGTTGTTAAGAAAGGTTGACTTGCATACTTCCCAAGTAGTGATCGATCCAGGGGGTAGAGACTTTAACCATCTATTAGCCTTGTCGGCTAAAGAGAAAGGAAAAAGCTTACACTTCAAATAGTCTTCGGGTACACCATTTGTTCTTGTTGCATTGCAGATTTCTTCAAAGAGATCGATGTGATCCATAGGATTTTCCGTGGAGAGACCATGGAATTGGTTTTTCTTCACCAATTTGAGGTTATATCTCATAGTCACGTCTTGGTGGATTAGGAACTCGTATGGCGGCTCAATCTTGAGGGTACTAAGGAGTATCAAAGTCGGCTATCGTACGGTGAAGATTGGCATGTCTCAGAGGGTTCACAAAAGCAGCTTGTCTAACACCAACATTAGCATGATGTTGTGGATTAGCAACATTAGGAGGCTGGTGAGGAGGATCATTGAGGTTATCTCCCACGCCTAAAGGATTAGCTTAATGAGCTTGACCTCAAGAGGGTTGGCTTATGCTTCAACAGGTTTGTAGATGGGATTGTCATCCTCATCGTGCATCAGTTATCCTTGAGCATCATAAACAGCGGCTTGGTTTTGTGGATCGACATCAATTACACCTTGGTGTTGGTTTCTTAACTCGGCCATGAGTTGTTGTCGCCGAAGTTTTCTAAGAAAGAATATGAAAGGGGTTTGTTTTTGGGTTTTCTAATGATTAAGCAATGAAATAAGAAAGCAATAAAATGAACTCGGTTGTAAGCTAATAAGATGAAGGCGTTGGGCATTTTATCATCTTAGGGTTTCCATGGTTCTCAACAAACCAAGTAAAAGATCATATGCATATGTTTTCGTTCTAGGTTCTCAACTACGAACACAAATAAACAAATAAGCTATAGTTCATAGAATGAATGTCTAAAGTCTTAGCACCCTGTTACTAAAGTTACACAGGGACCAACATACATGAACCAGCAAGCTAAACAAGTTCGATAAGTTCACATAAGCCCCATAACTAAACTCATGCAAGTTATGACGCGAAGCTTCGGTAACACTAGTTCCGAGAAGTAGGTTTACACGGTTAGCGCTCCTATTCTCTTAGATCAGTGCTTGGTGATCAATTCAAGCAACATGCATTAAGTAAAAGATGTCCAAAGAGAACTTTAACAATAGATGAAAATCATATCTAACAACCTAGATGAATTGAACCATGAATTCCACTTGAATCACCCTATAAAACCCAACAAAGAGAACTACTCGCTCATGATGCAAAAAAACGCAATAGATATCACAGAAAATAACATCATAAATGATTCAATAAATCAAAGGGGGTTCAAAGACAACTTCTCTAGATGTCACAGAAGATAACTTGTTTCCCCAAAAGCAAATAAGAGTAAGAGAGATGAGAAACAATGAAAAACATGAATGAAACTTAACTTCAAAGGGCAACTTCAAGGGCTTAGAAGCGATGAAGGAGGCTCTGTTGAGATGTCTTAGGGCTTCTAGCTCGAAGTTGGAGAGGAGCAGAAAGAGGCTCCACAAAATCACGAAAGCACACCCCAAAAACTAGGTTCAATGGGTATTTATAGGCGTTGGAGTGTGGAAAGTCGGTTTAGGGTTTTTAGGGCAAAACTCGGTGTTTTAGGCAAGCATGGACGAATTCTTCTAACCTAGGTCATGGATCTCTTAACCGAGGTAGTGATGAAGGGTGGCCTCGGTCACGGGTGCCATGACCGAGGTCACCCAGAAGCTTGATCTCGGTCATACTCCTTGTGACTGAGGTTGACAGGGCTTCACTCTTTGGGTCATATCTTCCACACGGCTGAATGTATTGCTTTGATTCTTCTTTTAGGTGAAACTTGACTCTTCTAGCTTTCCATAGACTCCAAGATCTCTGGATTTTCTGCAAGGGAATATCTTCAATGAATGCCAAACTTCTGATACTCTGAAACTGCCTTAAAACGGGTTTTGCTACACTTTGTGTCTTTTTTGCTCCAGAACTTCTTAAAGTCTCCAAGAAGTGCAAATGGTGGAAAATGGCCTTGAAGTGTTCATAATCACTTGTTTCTTCATTAAAAACCTAGTAAAAACATATAAAAGTGGGTGAAAATATGATGTTATCAGTGGGCCACCATAACTCTACTTGAAGCACTTTTTGAACGGTCTTAATGGTGGCAAAATGTCCACCATAAGCATAACCTTGGCAATGCTCTAGAACTCCATTCACCTCTTCTTTTGCTATACACGTTCTAAACAGACTGTCTGACACTCTTTTGTATAGGTAAGGATCAACCCACTAGTAGTGGTTCAGGTCTCTAAAGAATTTCTTCTTCTGGTATACATCTAGGCTTTTAGGTACCTCTCCACACACTAGATAGTTCACCAGATCCACATAACAGGGCAGTTTTTCCTCCTCAATCACCCAGATCTCATTGAACTTATTGAACCAGATCCACATAAGCATGATCTGCTCTTCAAGCATGGTGTTATCTATCGGGATTGCATCATCTATCTTCATTCTTGACAGGTGGTCAGCGACTTCATTTTCGATTCCTTTCTTATCTACTATTTCCATGTTGAATTCCTAAAGCAATAGGATCCAGCATAGAACCTTGGCTTGGTATCTTTCTTTGCGTAAATGTGCTTCAGAACAACATGATCCGTGTAGATGACCACTTTCGAACCTACCTAGTAACTCCTGAACTTCTCAAATGCAAATACCACGGCTAAAAGCTCTTTCTCTGTGGTGGCATACCTTCCCTGGGCCTCATCCAATGTTCTGCTAGCGTAGTAAATCACATGCAGCTTCTTATCGATTCGTTGTCCTAGGACTGCTCTCAGTGCGTATTCTGAAGCATTGCACATGATTTCGTATGGATGATCCCAGTTGGGTGCTTGAACAATTGGTGTTGAGTCCAGAAATTCTTTAATAAGGTGCAACGCTTTCAGGCAGTCGGATTCGAAGCCGAACTCGGTTTCCTTGCACAGCAGCGAGGTTAGATGTTTGGCGATTTTTGAGAAATCTTTGATAAATCTTCCATAGAATCCTGCATGCTCGAGGAAGCTTCTGTTGTCCTTGACATTCTTGGGAGGTTGTAGCTGCATCATCACTTCAACTTTGGCCTTATCCACCTCTATGTGCTCCTCTGAGATCATGTGCCCCAATACAATCCCCTCTTTGACCATGAAATGGCACTTCTCCCAATTTAGAACCAGGTTTCGCACCGTTCGAGTACCCTGCACAAGTTTAGCAAACAGGAGGAGAAGGAGGAGCCATAGACAGAGAAGTCATCCATAAAAACTTCCACCATCTCCTCTATTATGTCTGAAGAGATGGAAGTCATGCACTGTTGGAAAGTCGTTGGTGCATTACAAAGCCCGAATGACATTCTTCTGTATGCGAAGGTTCCATATGGGCAGGTAAACGTGGTTTTTTCTTGGTCGTTTAGGGGTATGGGGATCTGGAAAAACCCATTGTATCTGTCCAGGAAACAATAGTATGGGTGGTTCGCTAGCCTTTCTAACATTTGGTCAATGAAAGATAGGGGAAAATGGCCTTTCCTAGTCATAGCGTTCAATTTTCTATAGTCGATACACATCATATGACCAGTGACTGTCCTAGTGGGAATAAGTTCATCTTTGTCAGTTCTAACAAAGGTAATTCCACCTTTTTTTGGGATGTAGTGTACATGAGAAACCCAAGTACTATCAGATATTGGGTAAATAACAACATCATCTAATAGTTTGAAGATTTCCTTTTTTACTATTTCCTTTATGTTTGGGTTTAGCCTCTTCTAGGGTTCTATGCTAGAGTAGGATTTGTTATCGAGATGGATCCTATGAGTGCATAAGATAAGGGATAATCCTTTAATGTCATCTAACGAATATCCAATGGCCTTCCTAAACCTTCGTAATGCAACTATCAGTTGGTTCAACTCATCAGTGTTTAGCTCATCATTCCTAGGAAAGCGTACTTTAGCCATTTTGGTAATGGTTTTAGCTCCACCTTAGGTTCTTTAAGTTCTGACCAATCATCTAATGTGGAATGGGATGACTCGGGCTTCTGATTGAGTTGTTGCATCGAGTCTGAACATTTTTTGTGGTTGGTAGTTGGACTCGGCATAGAGGACTCAATCTGGTAGACCGAGTGTGGCGTACTCGGTTTGAAGGTCGAGTCTACAGGAAGAGTGTGTCTTACTTCTAATACCGATGAAGTCTCTACTTTTGTTATGTTCAAGTTTTCAAATGTTTATGACCCTTCCAATACTCTCATGGAGTTTCAATACTTTTTGTAACCCAGATTTTCATCATGCAGGAATCCATTTTTATTGCTCTTCGTCAAAGTACTCCTCAAATGGTCTCTTTCAGCAAGTTCTTCAAACAACTCTTCGGATAGCTGATCTAACTCCTCAATCCAAAAAATTGTGGGCTTCTTCATAGCGTCATTAATATCAAATTTGATCGTAAGGTCTGTTCCCATATCGAGATCTATTTTTCCATTTCTGATGTCTATCAGCGCTCCCACAAAGGCTAGGAACGGTCTTCCCAAAATCAGGGGGTCTGATCTGAGCATGGCCAGCACAAGGAACTTTGAATGTGATAAAGAGCTTGTAGCCGAGGAGGAGTTTGAAGCAAAGGAAGCAGCTTGAACCGGAGCTACAAGGAACTGAAGACTTATGCATTTCTCCGGGTCCTATCACTCGGTCTAAACAAGAGAAGCTCAAGACCACTTTGCAACATCTTCTCAACACCATTCCGGGCAGTTTAGTGTGTGCTAATCCAGCTACACTGGTTGTGATCCAAGCCACCTAAACATTTATCAAGAGAGGTGATATGACTTACACTCTTTTTCCCTTCATTTGGTTTTGTCCCATTTGGGTTTTCCAAATAAGATTTTTAATGAGGTAAGCCATATCACACACTCATCAGCCTCTTGATAAAGCCTAAGCCCACTTCTATCTCTTATTACGAAATAAAGAAGCCCAAGTCCAAGTAGAATCAGCCAAAAATGGAAGACTTGAAGAGTCATTTTTATGTTCAAACTTTGTTTTAATGCTATGTTATTTTTGAGATTTTTCCCTTATTCCTTTGCTGATTTAAACTCATGTAAGGCTTCATTTCTAAGTTATCAAACTCTTTTCATATTCTAAAACTCTCGGAAACTGTTTGATCAATCCTTGCTTGTGATCGGATCTTCATCATCACAATAGCAAGTTCGATAGTCTTAGGGTCTATCACAACTCCTAAGAAGTTTCACTCCGATCCACCTCTTGTTCATCACGTCTAGGGTCTTCACCCACGTACAGAACAAGTCTGAAAGTCTAAAGGTTCACCATCCCCTTTGGAAGTTTCGCATCGATCCATAAAACCCATCAGACCATACTTGCTATTTTACATCATTTCATCACTTCCGCATCACTAATCTAATCACTCCGACCATCACAACCTCTTGGAGAGCATTCAGGGACTTGATCCTCACCTAGGATCATATCAAGTGGTATCATAGCTGACTCCAAGCCAGGTTGTATCTTTTCCGATCTATTACACCTCTTTACATTCCGATATGTTTTGTCTGCTGTTGGAATTTTCATAAATATTTGGTAATAGATAAAATCGTGAAATCAGTTTCTAAAGAACCTATTACGAGTCTAATTTCAGTTAAAATTGATTTCAGAATTTTTTGACACGATTTGATATTTTATTCTGACCGATCATCTTCAAGTGTCTTCATGAAAAGGATTTCTGCGATTTTCAGTGTTTTGATTTTCATAAATCGTTTTAAATGCAACAATCGTGAGATCGGTTGGATCTGTTTTGAAAAGAGTCTACTATTTTAGAAAATTGTTTCTAAAATTTTTAAACGTGTTTTGATAATTTATTCTGTTCGATCAAGTCAAACAGTCGTTTAGGATTCTAGAAAAGTTTCTGAGTTTTCTTTGTTGTGTTTCTTTGGGCATCTTTACTTGTTTTTTTTGTTTGGATTTGAACAGGTACCATGGTGGAAACCCCTAATGATTAAGAGGAACCCTCAAACTCCAACAAACCACTCCTTGATTCCCTTAGAGCCATAATGGACGAAAGTATGGCAACCATGAGAGCAGAGCTGAGAGTTGAGCTAGAAAGATCCATCAATGACCGAAGAAGGAAGGAAAAAGAGCTTGATCCCAAGCCACCAGACATTACAAAGAGTTCAACATGGAGCAGACCATATCAAACTTCCTACACTCTTAAACCATCTGTTCAGTTTAATTCTTATCATGATCATGTTTCTAAAATTGAACTCTATTCTTTTTCAGGAAAAGAAAACTATCTAGAGTGGGAAAGAAACATGGACAACTGGTTTTGCTACAACAAGGTCTTGAAAAGAGAGAAGCTAGGTTTTGCATTTGAACAACTAACAGGAAGCGCTTATAAGTGGTGGCAGCAAGAAAGAGAAGACCGCAGATTCTACAAGGAGCTAAGTATCACTTCTTGGGAAAGTTTAAAGGAGCTGCTATGGGAAAAGTATGCACCAAGGAGCAGGAACAAAAGCCACACTACTACAGAACATGGCAAAGCAACCAAGGACAACAAAAAGCCGTGGATAGAAACGTTTACAACTCAAATGGAGCAAGTGTTGAATGATCATTATAAAGGACTTCGTCAAAAGCATCAACAAAGGAAAGAACAAGAGGAATCGCAAAGAAAAGAAATTGTGCTACAAGAAAATGCTGAGAACAAGATGAAAGAGAATATGGAGATTCAACCATGTGAACCGAAGCAATGCCATACTATGGAGCATGAGAATGACAAAGCTGAAGGAAGCACAAAGGAGAAGAATCCACATTTGATGTCAACCACTTCACAAGCTTGTCGAGATCACTATGTTTCAAATATCACCATCTTCAAAGCTGAAATGTTACCAAACATCTTGCGTGGTACTCAAGTAAGTTTAGATTGCGAGTTTATTCATTACTGGAATATTTCCACCTTCACTCGTAGTTTCAAGCAACCTGTTTTGAATGTTGAAGTTTCTAGTATAATACACTTGATTTTATCCTTAAGTGCCAAGGAAGATACAGGAACCATAGATGTGTGCAAAGACATGCCATCAAACTCAGAGCTCATGACGTGTTCTCTAGCTAATAAAAGAAGTACAGAAGTCAGCAACACCCTCTTGAAAGAGCAAAGGGAAAGCAAAAAAGTGGAGCAATTTCCCTATTTCAAAAAGTCTTTGGAAGCTAAATGTATTCTTTCTTCTACCCAATCTGATTCTGTGCTTGAAAAACTAACCAGTTTAGAACCGGTGTATCCGAGTAGTATTGTTTGTTTTTCACAGATCTTAGAAGAAGAATCACCAAAAACAATGCAAAGGAGTTTACCACTGATTAATGAATCGGAGCAGCCAACCAGCCTTGTACCAAAACATGCCCTTATGCCATTTCCTTTTGACTACCCAAGAAAGCATTGTAAGGAAATTGATTTGGTTAGGACAGAACCTAATTTGTTTGTTATGGTTTCTGCTCAAGATGAAAAACGTTTTGGTTTGGAAAATGTGAAAGAGTTTTGTGTTTCAAAATCCGTTTTTGACAAAATAATTCCAACTTTTGAAACATTCACGCTTGAAAAGTTCTTTGAGCTAAATGGTTTTATGTTTGAAGAATTTTGTGAATTTGACTCTTCTTTGAAAGTTTCTGTGTGTAGTGACGCATTTAAGCTGTTTAGAACGAAAACTCAAAATGCATTGCTTAAAACTTTTTCTGAATTGAAACATGTGATTAAAAACGAGTTGTGTGATTCAAATTTGTTCAATGTGCTTTATAAACCAACTGTGAACAATCATGTTTTAGAATTTTCTACTTCAAGTATAATGCACTTGTTCTGTCCCATGAGTGTCGAAAAAGGAACAGGAGCCATGGAGAATCATAAGTACTTGAGAGAATTGACAATAAAAAAAAGCCACCAGACTTGCATCAACCTCAATCCCTTCGTGGAGCTAGAGAAGAACTCATGCATTTCATTCAAATCAAGGAGGATCCACCAGATATATGCCAGCAAAATACTTATCAATTTGGAATTTGGAGCTGGAAGTACCTGAGGAAAACAACTTCAATCACCCAAGGATGCTTCATTCCAAAACTCTATTTTGACAACAACTACATGATTATCTGTTCAATATTTTTCTTTGTGCCTAAACTGTTTCCTTTTGATGTAGGAGATCCTGCGTTTTTACAGCTCAATTAACAAACCAGGATCATGGAAAAGTAGCCAAAGAATCTTCAATGTTCAAAGATAAACCCCCGGATCCAATACCATTCACTTTGATGATAATGATCACCGAACACATCGAGAATCTTATCCAGGTAAGTAACTCTTTGACTCAATTTTTCTCTTATGATTCAAGAGCTGTGATTATGAGTTCAATACACCCAGAAAACGTTGAGAAAAGGATAAGATTATTCATACCATGTTTGGAACCGAACTCTTGTTTTAAGATATTAGTAAAAGAGGAACATGAAATGGATAATGCTTTAATCATAGCTGAAACTTGTTTATATGTTTATTGTGTCCCCGTGACTGCAATAATACACTTGATCTTTGCCAAAAGTGTTGACAAGTTTGCAGGTACAAAAGAGGAACCACCGGATATCTTTGTGAGGAAGAAACCTATTGCTTATTTCAGAATGATCTTTGAGGTTGGAGAACGAGTTGAAAGGAAGTCCAATCGCATGCCAACGAGCGAGAGTCTATTCAACATAACTAGACGAATCAATAACAAAGCTTATGAACTTGAGCTGCAAGGTAAGTATAATATAAGTCCCTATTTCAAAGTTTCTAACTTAGTTCGTTTCATTGCAGGCGAATCAGATTTGAGGTCAAATCCTTTTCAAGTGGGAGAGGATGATGTGAGCATGGCTAGCACAAGGAACTTTGAATGTGATAAAGAGCTTGTAGCCGAGGAGGAGTTTGAAGCAAAGGAAGCAGCTTGAACCGGAGCTACAAGGAACTGAAGACTTATGCATTTCTCCGGGTCCTATCACTCGGTCTAAACAAGAGAAGCTCAAGACCACTTTGCAACATCTTCTCAACACCATTCCGGGCAGTTTAGTGTGTGCTAATCCAGCTACACTGGTTGTGATCCAAGCCACCTAAACATTTATCAAGAGAGGTGATATGACTTACACTCTTTTTCCCTTCATTTGGTTTTGTCCCATTTGGGTTTTCCAAATAAGCTTTTTAATGAGGTAAGCCATATCACTCACTCATCAGCCTCTTGATAAAGCCTAAGCCCACTTCTATCTCTTATCATGAAATAAAGAAGCCCAAGTCCAAGTAGAATCAGCCAAAAATGGAAGACTTGAAGAGTCATTTTTATGTTCAAACTTTGTTTGAATGCTATGTTATTTTCGAGATTTTTCCTTTACTCCTTTGCTGATTAAAACTCATGTAAGGCTTCATTTCTAAGTTATCAAACTCTTTTCAAATTCTAAAACTCTCGGAACCTGTTTGATCAATCCTTGCTTGTGATCGGATCTTAATCCTCATGATAGCAAGTTCGATAGTCTTAGGGTCTGTCACAACTCCTAAGAAGTTTCACTCCGATCCACCTCTTGTTCATCATGTCTAGGGTCTTCACCCACGTACAGAACAAGTGTGAAAGTCTAAAGGTTCAAAATCCCCTTTGGAAGTTTCGCATCGATCCATAAAACCCATCAGACCATACTTGCCGTTTTACATCATTTCATCACTTTCGCATCACTAATCTCATCACTCCGACCATCACAACCTCTTGGAGAGCATTCAGGGACTTGATCCTCACCTAGGATCATATCAGGGTCTCACGGCTATTCATCCATTTTTAAAACCTCGAAATCAATCGGGACTTCCACGTGTCCTAGTCGAATGGGAAAGTCTTTTCTGTGGGACAGCCTGATAGACCTATCTGCTAGGACAAAAGAGATGCTAGTAGGCTTAAATCTGATGAAACCCAACCTCTTTGCTACGGAGAGGGGCATGAGGCTAACAGACGCTCCTAAGTCGTAGAGGCATTTCATAAAGACTAAGGGTCCTATCGAGAAAGGCAAAGTCAAAGAACCTAGGTCGATGAGCTTCACTTGGATGACCCTCGTCTGTTGGATAATGGCACTGCACTCGTGGGTTAGGATGACCATCCCTTAGACTTCCTTCATTCACTCCATCACTAGATCTTTTAGGATCTTCTGAGCAGGGGGTATCATCGTGAAGGCGTCTAGCAGAGGCATATGAAAGTTGATTCCCTTCAGCTGTTTCTCGAAAAGAGCTTTGAACTTTTCCACTAGTTCCTTCTTGAATCTTCCTAGGAAGGGAAGTGGCGGTTTGTACGGGGGTGGAACAAAGGTTTTCTCCTTAGGTGTTGAAGATTCTGCATTTGCAGAAGGTGTGGGTTTGACTCTGTTTGCTGATCGATTCTGTTCGTCGAGTTCGGTATCCATGATCATATCAGGTAGGTTAGGAATAGGCAAAGGCATATATAACCCATAAGGATGTGACCTAGATTTTGCTTTTAAGCAAGTGATGCATTTTGCGCAGAACCTTTCTACATCTCTTCTCAAATGTGGCCAATAAAAATGCTCCATGACAACACTTAGAGTTTTCTCTTCCAAAATGTCCCAGAAGCCCACCTCCATATCCTTCTCTTATTAGTAACTCTCTCATGGACCCTTGAGGAATACAAAGTCTTTTGTCTTTGAATAAAAATCCATCATGTTGATAAAATGAACCATAAGCCGCTTTGCTAGTCTCTTTAGAAGCTTCTTTAAAATTTGAATCTTCTCCATATAAGCCTTTAACATGTTTGAATCCCATGACCTTCTAGAGACAGTATCTGCTACCACATTCTCTTTGCCCTTTTAATATTTAATCACATACAGATCAATGAATTCCAGCCACCTCTCATATCTCTTCTTCAGTGTAGTTTTTCCTCTTCGATGCTTTAGTGTCTCTTGATCTGTATGAATAACAAACTCTTTGGATAACAAATAATGTTGCCAAGTTTCAAGAAATCTTACCAGTGCGTAGAGCTCTTTGTCATATGTAGGATAATTAAGTGAAGCTCCATTGAGTTTCTCACTTAAATAGGCTACGGGTTTTCCTCCTTGAGTTAAGACAGCTCCTATACCTGTTCCTGAAGCATCACACTCAATTTCAAATGTTAGCTCAAAATTAGAAAGGACTAGAACTGGGACATGAGTTTAACGGTCTTTGAGCTTGTTGAGTGCATCTTTCTGAGCTTGTCCTAGTGAAAAATAACATGCTTCTCGATCACCGAGGTCAGTGGTGCAGCAATGGTACTAAAATCTTTAACAAATCTTTGATAGAAGCTGGTCAGACCATGAAAACTTCTAATATGCCCAATGATAGTTGGTGTCAGCCAATCTTGTATCGCTTTGATCTTTTCCTCATCAACCTTTATACCCTGAGAACTTACAACAAATCCTAAAAACACAACTTGATAAGTGCAAAACGTGCATTTCTTAAGATTAGCATAGAGGTTTTCAGCCTTGAGAGTTTCAACAACTAATTCAAGATGCTTTACGTGATCTGCATGGTTCGTACTATAAATCAAAATATCATCAAAGTATACGACAACAAACTTACATATGTACTCCCTTAGGACGTGGTTCATGAGCCTCATGAATGTGCTTGGAGCGTTGGTGAGACAAAATGGCATGACTAACCACTCATACAGCCCTTGCTTAGTCTTGAAAGTCGTCTTCCATTCAATACCTTTTTTCATTCTTCATGATGGTATCCGCTTGTCAAATCAATCTTCGAAAAGATAGTACCTCCGTTGAGCTCATCTAGCATGTCATCAAGTTTAAGAATGGGATGTCTATATTTGACGGTAATGTTGTTAATTGTGTGGCAGTCAACACACATTCTTCATGTTCCATCCTTTTTGGATATTAGAAGAACAGGCACGGCACAAGGACTTAAGCTTTCTTGGATGTACCCCTTGACATTAGATCTTGAACTTGCTTTTCCAATTCCTTTGCTTCTTCGGGGTTGACTCGATATGCTGGTCTATTAGGCAGTGGTGCTCCCGGAACAAGATCAATATGATGCTCAATTCCTCTTATAAGTGGTAATCCTGGTAGTATCTCCTCGTGAAAAACCATTTGAACTTTTCTAAAACTTCCAGTACTTCCGGTGGTAGCTCTTTTTCCTCTTTGCCTGAAAGCAAGACAACCTTAAAGATCATTAGTAGCCTCTTGTCTTGTGAATCATGAGATTTCAAAACAGTAGAAGGTGAAACATAAAGGTTAGTTTTGCGTAGCTTTTCTCCCTTTGAGATGGTCTTTTGCATTTCAAGTACTTCTTCAGGAGTGAGAGGAGCTAACATATGCTTCTTGTTGTTGTGCGAGAAGGTGTAGTCATTAGTTCTCCCGTTATGTAAAGCTGCTTTATCAAATTGCCAAGGGATGGTAGGAGTAGGTGACCTGCTTGCATTGGAACAACATCACACACAACTTGATCTGTGTACTTGCCTTTGGTGAAGGGTATATTGACTTGCTCGGAGATCTTTAGCTCAGTCTGATCATTGAGCCACCTAAGTCAGTATGTCCTGGGGTGCTTTGTCTTTTGGAGACCTAGTTGGTCAACCAAATACTTGCTAGCCACATTAGTACATGAACCCCCATCAATAATCAAACTACATACCTTGGAGTTTATAGAACATCGAGAGTAGAAGATATTTTCTCGTTGAACTGTTTCAGGTTCATAAAGTGTTGTAAGAGCTCTTCTTATGACTAGAAGCTCTCCTGTCTGCGGATAATCTATAACATCATCTTCAGATTCAGCCTTCTCTTCCTCTTTCTCATCTTGTGATTCATACTCTCCATTAGACTTAAGGATCATTATTCACTTATTTGGAAAGTCCCTTGCGTAATGCCCATTTCCCTGACATTTAAAACAAGTAATGTCACGAGCTCTTTGGTTAGTAGACTTACCTTGCTCAGGTCTGGTTCCGTTTGATGATTCTGGCGGTATTTTCTTGAACCTTTGGTCTACTTTAACAGACTTTCCCTTGTCTATAGCTTCTTAAGGTTGTGATGACCATGGGGTCTTTGTGCTGTTGGTGGAGGCAGTTTTTCTCTTGATGTGATGTTCAGCCTGAACCGCTAAATGCAACAACTCTTCAAGATCATGATAAGTCTTCCTTTCTATCTTTCTAGCAATCCGATCGTGAAGGCCATCTATAAATTGCGCCATCAAATTTTCTTCAGATTCTTCAACCTCCAATCTGTTCTTGAGAGATTCAAACTCTTCAAAATATTCCTCCACAGATTTGCTCCCTTGAGTAAATTTATAAAATTTCTTTTACAGCTCTCTATGGTGTAGGCGGGGATATATCTTTTTCGTAACTGAACCCTCATATCCTCCCAAGTTGTTATAGCTACATGTCTATGTCTTCTTCTTTCTGAGACATCTCTGTCCCACAAAGCTAGAGCATTATCTGTTAGTTGAGCAGCAGCTAGAGATACCTTTCTTTAATCTGAGTAATTGTAGTAGTCAAAGATATACTCCATGCGCCTTTCCTAATCAGTATATGCTTTGGGATTGACTCTTCCATCAAAGGTTGGAGCATTGCTTTTGAGATCTCGGCCTCCTTGTCTCATGTTACCTTCATCTTGGCCTCTTTCTCGGTGGTATTGTCTCCTACGTCTCATGTTTTGATGAAGTTCTTGTTGCTCATCTTCAGAGTTAAACATATCATATTCTTCTTGATTCGCTCTAGGGTTGTTTACTCGGTGAACTGGGGCTCTTGGTGTAGGCGGCTGTTCAATTCGAGTCATGCACTCTCTAAGGGTCTGGAGCTGTGTTTGAGTATTAATGAGTAGCTGAGCCATATCCACGTTTCTTTGTTCTCTCATGATGATTATCCTTTAGCACACACAAACAAATAGATCACGTGCAAAGGAAGTTGAAAGACAAAAATAGAAACAAATAAAAATCGAACAGATCTTAAAGAAGGAGAAGTCGAAAAGACAACAACCAACAACAGATCTACACGAAATTAAGCAACCAAAACAGTTTTAGGTGATATTTTTATGAGTTTTTCGTTTTGGAAGATGAACAGACAATGAGGGACAAAACTGAAACAGATTGATATGAAGAAACAAGTGAATTAAGCAATAGACGATGAGTGAATAAACAGGAACGAAAATATAGATAGATAAACCTGCAAATGAACCTTTCGGCTCTCATACCATATGATGCAGGCACAGAAATGTGATGATAGATCTAGAAGGCGATGAACGATCGTGGATCTGTTGCTGGACTAAGGTCACTCTCAACAGATCCAAGTGAATGGCGATGAACTAGAGTGGATTCGATGGAGACTCTTCAACTGGACTAAGGTAACTCTTTGAAGAATCTAGTGGATGATTTATGGATTGATTTGTAACAGGGGTGGATCGAGAGACGCCACACAGATGATGGAAGATCTATGATAATTCTAGAACACTCAAGCTTCAAGGATTCACACACAAGAAAGATGAGACATTTTGGTTCTTCATTAGAAGAAAAACTAGGTTTTTATTTCATCAAAAACAGAGTCTTACAAGCTGAGAAGGGACTTTATAAATAGTCCAGCAGCAGGTGACCTTCTAGGGTTAAAAATTATTACAATTAAAAGACTAAACGTGCAAAAACAACAGACTCGAAAAGGACTTCAAAATAAAATACTCTTAAATAAGACCTAATGGTAATATTCCTGCAAAACAAGAAAAGAGCTATTATTTATTCAAATTGAAAACATACCTTAGATAAATATGTTCTCCATGGATGATTAAAGCAGCTTGATCTTCGCTTGAAATGGTGAACAACGCAACTTCTTTAATTCCTTGAAAGACTGGCAAAAATAGATTTGTTGGCGTCTCGAATTTCTCTTGATCGTCTTCTAGTATTTCCTTGTTTATCTTGTATTCTTGGAGTTCTTCATGCTCTATGACTGTGATAAGACTTTCTACGGATCTTATCTTTGCATGCTATGAGTACGATGAGCCACGGAAGATAGCTTATGCTGCAGCACAACTCACGGATCATGCCTTTACATGTTGGGATCAAGATATGTCTAAGAGAAGAAGAAATAGGGAAGGTTAAGTCCATTCTTGGGAAGGAATGAAGGTTATCATGATAAGACGGTATATACCTCTCTTATATCACCGAGAGCTCCAAAAGAAGTTTAGGAGACTCACCCAAGGAAGCAAGTCTATTGAAGAGTACTACAAAGAATTTGAGCACTTGAGGAGTAGGTTGCAATTCGATGAGTCTGAGGAGACACTCATGGCACAATTCTTGGATGGTATGCAAGATAGGATTATGAGGAAGGTAGAAAGGCAAGCCTATAGAGGTTTTGAAGAGCTTTTACATCTCACCATCCAAGTGGATCAACAAGTCAAGAGAAAGGCTACAAGCATAAACCGAAGCCGACCCCAAGGGACTCTAAGTTGGTCTCCAAGTGCATCTCCCTCCAACATGGCTCCAAGAATTCAAGAGAAGAGCAAGCCGGCTATAGTGGAAACAAGGTTCAAGCCTAGGACACAAGAACCGACCAAGGACACTCGGCATGATGTTAGGAGAGCACCAAACCCCACTAAGACCCGTGATATAGTGTGTTTTAAATGCCAAGGCCATGGACACTACGTTAGGGATTTTCCAAACCAAAGGGTGATGATCCTTACCCCCGTGGGAGAATATGAGTCTCAAGATGAAGAAGAGTCTCAGGAGGAAGAAGGAGAACCCTTGTTGGAAAAAGAAGTTAAGTATCCGGATGTGGGAGAGTTACTTGTGATACCAAGGATTTTGAGCACTACCCAATCTCCGGATGACGCCAACCAAAGGGAAAACATCTTTTCTACAAGATGTATGGTAAGTGGGAAGGTATGTGGTTTGATTGTTGATGGTGGGTCTTGCACCAATATTGCATGCTCCGACATGGTTGAAAAGGTTAAACTCCAAACCACCAAATACCCCAAACCCTATAAACTTAAATCGCTGAATGATAAAACAGTGATCCTAGTGAATGAACAAGCCTTAGTAAACTTTAGCATTGGCCAATATAAGGATCAAGTCCTATGCAACATAGTGCGAATGCAAGCTAGCCACGTCCTACTTGGACGTCCATGGCAGTTTGACAAGAAGACTACGCACAATGGCTGAGAGTGCGTGTAAAGTTTTCCTAGGGTTTCTGATGGCGAGGCTAGAGAGGCACAGAGATTCACCGAAGAAGTACACCCTAAAAAATAGGTTAAAAGGGAATTTATAGGCCTTGGGTTGTGGAAAGTCGGTTTTAGGGTTTTTAGGGCAAAACTCAGCGTTTTAAGCAAGGATAGATGAAGTCTTCTGGCCTAGGTCACGGTTCCCCTAACCGAGGTGGATAAGGAGCTTGACCTCGGTCACACTCCTTGTGACTGAGGTTAACAGGGCTTCACTCTTTGGGTCGTATCTTCCAAACTGCTGAATGGATTGCTCTGATTCTTGTCCCAGATGAAACTTGACTCTTCTAGCTTTCCATAGACACCAATATCTCTTGATTTTCTGCACGGGAAGGTCTTCAACAAATTACAAACTTCTGATGGTCTGAAATTGCCTTAAAACGGGTTTTGCTCCACTTTGTGTCCGTTTTGCTCCAAAACTTCTAAAAGTCTCCAAAAAGTGAAATTGGTGGAAAATGGCCTTAAAGTGTCCATAATCACTTATTTCTTCATTAAAAACCTAATAAAAACATATTAAAAGTGGGCAAAAATACGATGTTATCAACTCCCCCAGACTTAGACTTTGCCTGTCCTCAAGCAAACAAGAAAGCTAAACCGGTGGAGAGATTTGAAAATCACGGAAACTATTCTATGATCAGAGACCATGCTCCAATAGATAACCTGCGAACTCATTAGTACAAAAGATTCACATCAGAACATTCTCACTATAGACTCACAACAATTTCAACTCTTGTCCGTTCATCTCAAACCTACAAAAGAACTCAGAATTCACTTTAGTTAACTCCCTACATTCATTAAGAGTTGTGTGAGCTTTCTCATCAGAAGGTGGACGGCGCTTGGTATGAAAGGGATTTTTGGTGTTTAAATGGTGGAGTTATAGTGTTTTAGGCTTACTAATGAGTCGGAAGTGCAGCGGATGTCGCAAAACCGCAAGAAAGTATGAACCCATTGATGTTCACAGTTTCCAACCACTTCTTCGTATAACACCTCCCTCCTTTTCTTCTTTTCTTCCTTTAGTTCCCCTAGACATAGATTTTTCTGCGGGTTTCTTTGCAAACAACTACATATCTTCTTTAAAAGCGATCCATCTTCCTTGGGATTACCTGTGCTATGAGATTCTTTTATTTTGTAACCGTTCCCTTTCCTTTCGTATTCCTTTTTCTCTTTTTTTTATATCAAAGGTGTAGGCGAATAATGGTATCACGGGAAATTTTCCTAACCTCGCTTCCAACTTTCGTGTGATCATTCCTTTCAAAGTAAAATAATGGGGTCATTGGAAATTTTAGTTCTTCCAAAGCCTCCATCTTCAGTGGCTGGAAAACTGTGTCGGAAATTTCTCTCTCATGTTTCCACGACATATATCCCAAATGAGAAAGGAAAAGAGAACAATGTGAGGTCTGAAAAGAAAGGTTATGGTTTAAGGGTTGGAACAACTAAAAATGAGTGGCCATTCAGGATCAGCAGAGAGTGGTAGAAAGGATAAAAAGTCCTGAATGTGCTGCTCGTTTCCCTGATCTAATACCTCTAATAAGAATTAGGGTTCAAATAAAATGGAGTTAACATAAGATTCAACCAAGTCTCCGTAAGATATAACTTCAGGGGAGATATCCTGCAGTGAGGTTCTAGGTGTTGTCTGTTCTTTAGCAAAAGCTGCAAAACTTATCCTTAGGAAATAGATCAGAACATATATAAGGTAGAAATCATCATATCATAGGGTCATCATTTCCTAAAAAGTTTTGACTCAATAAAACATAAGACTAAATAAAAAGATATTAAAATGACTCAAAAGAAATAAAAATGTGTAAGTAACGGATAAACGTCCCCCAGACTCAAATCACACTGTCCCCAGTGTGAATAAATCTAGAAAAGACGGGAAAATAAAATAAAATAAAATAAAAGGCATAAAAGTAAAGATAGAACGAGTGAACCTTTAACTTCTCAGGAGGCTCTGGTGCTCGGTGGTGGACTAATCGATTTATTCTGGATCTAAGCTCTCCTTTGCAGCTGCGCAATAAGAGCGCGCTGCTCGGCTAACTCCTCCTCTAGCTCCATACGCCGTGCTCTCTCTGTCTCAAAGGAGGAAGTGGTGGTGTCATGTACCATGGAAGCTTGTGTAACATGCTGAGAGGCAAAAGAAACCATCGCCTTCTTCTTGATGAAGACGCCAAGTGTGAGTAAAACTCATGCGGTGAAGGGCTACAGCTCGTAAATCCATCACTAAGGCATGGCATGGTGTGGCAAGGGATTTGTATGGTGCGGATCATGCTAGGAGGAATGTTGTACTTGTATCCAAATTGGTCGGGGTTGATGCTTGCTCCTTCAAGAATCCTCATCTTACAAAGCTTCTCTAAGTCCATGTGGTTGTCCTTGGAGGTGTAAGAGCTGTGTGTGAGATCAACTCCAGCAGTCTCTATGATGGTAGTGATGACTCCTCCAAAGTTAATGGTTGCTTGTTTCTCGCTAAACTTGAAAGCACCATGCTTGATCTTGATCAATGGGTGCGGCATAGTTGTTTTTTCTTGGGAAATCAACAAAAGGAATAGTCAAGACAAGAATCTCATCACTAATGATATTATTCTGAGCTGAGCGTGAGAAGATAGTGTTGGCGAGGAGCTTGTGAATGGATCCAATGGCTTGGTGAGAGTGTGAAGATGCCTTGGTCTTCCCACCATCAAAAGTATCACGGCCAAAGTGTTGTCATATCGCTTTGGTATCTTTGGGTTTCAAAATCAATAGCATCTTGATACTCAAATCCAAGGGCTTGTCCGAGCTGGGTAATGGAGATGTTGTAATGCTCACCATTGATTGTGAAGAAGAGCACTCCATCTCGCACTAGTGGTGCATGTGTGCGAGGAAAGGCTAGTGAGACGGTGGCGAGGAATTGCCGTGTCTCATCTTGATAGATTTCTTGGCCAGTGGTCTCCATGAACTTACGGAATCCTAGTGTGTTCAACATCCATTCAACATCACTTGTGAGTCCAAGAGCTTGCAATGATGTGTAATCAACTCTCAAGGTGGGTATGAGCTTCAACCCATTGATTGGTGTGCGGTAATCAACATTGTCCTTCATCTTCTGTCCTACAAGAATCATAGGAAGCTCCTTCTTCTGAGCTTGTAATGGCAGCTTGGAATCGTTGGGGATGAAAGAACGGTATCATCCCCAATGTCTTCATCGGAACCATAGCTTGATCCTTGTGATGCTGTTGAGTTTTTTTGTTCAATCATCACTTCTTTGCCTTTGTTTGCTCTTGTTGCTCTATCATGTATCCTATTTGTTCTTCTCTCATCAATCCCCTCATCAAGCGGTGTGTAGCAACAAGTAGGACGTTGCAATGTAGGTGCGCAAGAGCTTCGTCTTGTTGTTCTATATTCCATTGGTTTGGTACCTAAAATTAGAAAAGAGGTTTATATAAGTGAGCAAAGTGGCATAAGTAGAAACAAATTTCTATCCTTCTCATAAGATGTGGGCAGATAGGATTGATTTTGACAAGTTAAGGCATGTTCAAAGTTTCAAATCAAGAAATCAAAACCTATGTTTCAATTTTCGGATTCAATGTGACCTCCACAAAAATTTGCAATCAAACTCACAATTCAATGCTTGTTTATGTGAAAAATCAATCTAATTTCTCATAACTGTGATGAATAGAGTCTAAGGAATCAATTTCTAGCAATTTGCATCATCAATTTCTTTTTCCAATTAGGGCATAAAATTTTAGCATATCAAAACTCAAATTCTATCAACAATATAACACCAAAATCGATGGGTATATAACCTAGAAGCATATCTATAAGTTCTCTATCAATTCCAAGTAACAAAAGCTATTGAATCAAGAGAATTTAGAAATACCTCTATTAAAGTTCAAAGAGAAAATTAGAAATTTAGAAACATACCTTGGCTGTGTGATGAATGTAATAAGAGATTTGAATTCGCCTAATGATGGATTTGAAAGCACCAATCAATTTAATAAAGCCCCAAATTTGAAAAATATGGATTCAAAGTGTTCTATCTCCCAATAGAGTTGGAGAGATGACAAAGGATTCTTTGAATCTTATGAATCCACTTTTTAGTTTAAAAACTTGTTTTAACCTAAAAAGGGTGGGGTTTTTAAAAAGGGAGGGAAAAAGGAAACCTTACCTGTGGGGACCACGTGATTTTGGTTTTTCTAAAAACTCATAGGGATTTCTTTCCAAGAAGAATTTGATCGGGCAGGGTTGTGAACAATGGACGATGGCAATGCTCTTTTGCATTGTTCACGGTTTGTGTCGAAGGACGGAAAAGTTTTAGACAGCTTGGAATCGAAGAAATTAGAAATCGGAAGTTGGTATGGTTACCTCGGTCAAGGAACTTGTGACCAGGGCTGGCCTTCATGACGACCTCGGTCATGCTTCGTGTGACCATGTCTGACCTCCTTCACGACCTCGGTCACGGGCCTTGTGACCGAGGTCAGCTGCTTCTTCTTCTTTCTTTCTTCAGCTAGCCTTATTGTTTCTTCCTTATTTGTTTCATCAACCTTACCCAATGATAGCATAGTTTATAGTGACAATAAGGTGCTGAAGAGTCACTAACTTGATAGATTTTGGAACTAAAATGGTTCCCTGAAGTTCTTTAATATCTCGGTACGAACATGGTTTCGCAGAAGTCTTGTTAAGAATCTTCAAATCTAGCCCGTTCATGGATATTTTTCTTTCGATCAGTGTCTTCAGAATACTTATATTGCTTGAGGATATGGATATCTAAATCACTTATGCAAAAAAAAAACTTCCAATGGTATGGTGGTTCATGTTACGTACCTTGATGTTGTCGATCTCTTAATCTACTCCGATCATGGGCTGGTTTTCTTTGGGAATTGTCTTCAGATCAATGACATTACCAGAAAATATTGAATCTTGGATGATTCTGACGACTTTGACTTTCGTCAGAAGGTACAGCCTATTTGGTTAATGATGAGAGTCTCGGGATTCCAAACCTTTTTTATCAAAACTTTCTCGATCATTACTCCTGAAATATCCTCATATAATTGGACATTTAATCTTAGATCATTTGATTAAGCCAATTCGATTTATGGCACATTTCCTTGGATTCTTCGGTTGTGGAACGGCTGTTGAATCGTCGATCCTCGTCTGTGGAACAGTCGATCTACGTCTGTGGAATAATCGATCTACGTCTGTGGAATGATCAATCTACGTCCGTGGAACAGTCGATCTTCGTTTGTGAAATGATCAATCTACGTCCGTGGAACAGTCGATCTTCACCTGTGGAACGATCAATCTACATCCGTAGTAACAGTCAATCTTTGAATCCTTATCAAACGGTGGGGCTTGAGGTGTAGTCAGTGAAATTGCTGGATAGTAAACCTTCTTGTTGATGTTGGCAAATGTTTTTCTCTTGTTGTTGTGGTCAATGATAGCACCAACTGTTGCAAGGAACGGTCTTCCCAAAATCAAAGGTCTCTCAGTCCTTTCATCCATCTTTAGGATGTGAAAATCCGTAGGGACTATGCAGTCCTCTATGACTAGTTGCAAGTCACTCACTAATCCATCAGGGGTTTTCTATGATGAATATTCAAAGACAAGACTTAAACTGGACGGAGACAAGTCTCTAAGTCCAAGTCTTTCAGCAACATTTCTTGACATAACATTAACATTTGCACCAGAATCACAAGAGTAGACAAAGCATCCAGGGTCTTCTACTTTCGGTAGATTCCTTAGAGGGTAGTGCTTTGGTTCATCTTCATCCATGGTTCATGTCATACTGACCATGTCTTCATAAGAATCAAAGAGTGGTACCAATGGCTCGGCTACATATCTAGTGAAGGTTGTACGGTTGAGATGCAATTACAAGAAGCTTAAGGATTCTCCTCGGGCTTTCCCGGAAGTACACCGGCTGGTCTAGCGACAGCATTCCCAATTTGAGCGACTTGAGTTTCCAGCTTCTTATAAAATGCAAATAAGCTTTCGAACTTTCCATTCAATTCACCATAGATATTTTCTATCTTCGCATTTATATCCCTTGTTGCTTGTTGATAAGAAACCAGTATTTCCTGCATCAATTTCTCAATGTTGTTACCTTGAGGTTGAGGCACCTGAGCTGGTATAGCTTGGACGTTCGGAAAGGGTATCTTGTTGTTGAAACGAGGACGTGGCTGGAAAATGTTGTTGCCACCAAAGTTTTTGTTCTGAAAGCGGTTTTGATTGCTGCGGATAGTTCTGATCTTGAGGGTTCTCCACATTCGGGTTCTGATAAGAAATATTAGAAGTGTTCCGGAAGTTGTTGTTGAAGTTGTTGTTGTATCCACGGTTCTGGTAGAAGCCTTGAGTACCAACATAGTTAACTTCTTCTTCTCGATCGAATGAATCATCAAACTGTTGTAAAGCGTCAGCGTTTCCGTGTTCAATCGCCTCGTAAACATTGATTGCGCGCTGTTGGTTTATCAGAATTTGGCTCATCATGTTCTTCATCTCGGTGATCTGCTTAGCATCAGAATAACTAGAACGGATTATTCTATCAAAGTAGGTGCAAGTGTTGCTACTACTTGCAGCAAGGTTGTCGATGAGAGCTCGTCCTTTTATAACGGTCTTAAGAGTGAAGTCTCCATTGCTGGCCGTGTCGAGTGAAAGCTGAAACTTCTATAGAAAGTACTTAGAAGATTACCTTGACTGAAGCCATGGTGTGGACAATCACCATGCTTCATAGAAAGATTCGACAGGTCCTTGTTGAAAGCTTTGAAGCTTGTTCCTAAGAGAGTTGGATCTTAACATCGTGTAGAAGTAGTTAAGAAAGGTTGACTTGCATTCTTCCCAAGTAGTAATCGATCCAGGGTGTAGAGACTTTAACCATCTATGTGCCTTGTCGGCTAGAGAGAAAGGAAAAAGCTTACACTTCAAATAGTCTTCAGACACACCATTTTTTCTTGTTGTTCTACAGATTTCTTCAAAGAGATCAATGTGATCCATAGGATGTTCCGTGGTGAGGCCATGGAACTGGTTTTGCTTCACCAAAGCAATGATTTGAGGCTTTATCTCGTAGTCACGTCTTGGTGGATTAGGCACTCGTATGGCAGCTCGGTCTTGAGGGTACTGAGGAGTATCAAAGTCGGTTATCATACGGTGAAGATTGGCACGTCTCAGAGTGTGGACATAAGCGGCTTGTCTAACACCAACATTAGCATGATGTTGTGCATTAGCAACATTAGAAGGCTGGTGAGGAGGATCATTGAGGTTGTCTCCCACGCCTAGAGGATTAGCTTCACGAGCTTGGTTGCGGACCTCCAGAGGGTTGGCTTGTGCTTCAGCAGCTTCGTAGAAGGGATTGTCATCCTCATCGTGCATCAGTTGTCCTTGAGCATCTGTGACACCAACAGAACTTGTTATCTCTCAGCAAAGTCTTGTTGGGTGCTTGGGAAGTTAGGATCAATCTGGGAAGTTGTTGGTGTGTTGGTTAGGAGAAACGCTGAAGCATGGATTCTTCAAAATCTGTTCCTATACCAGTTACCCTCAAAGGTGTGAACTACTTACTCTGGGCTAGAACAACCAAGAAAAATCTGTGTGATCGTGGTCTTTGGAATCACATTGAAACCCAAGATAAGAAAGGAATCACGGATGAAGATGGGAAAGATATCAATGGAAACCCAATTTCTGAAGATGGCAAATGGTTTCAAGATGAGGCGTGGTGAAGAAATGAGGCAATGAAGAGAAGAGCAAGTTGTTCTTGCGGTTGTGTTATGGCAATGAAGAGAAGAGGCTGGAGGCATGAAAGAATAGTTTTATGCCAAAAACGCCTCTCCATTTCTATGGTGTTGGCTTGGCTAAACGTTTTTTTCCTTAAGCCAGAACCTCTCTCCAAGTCATTTTCTTTTAGTGTCTTAAAGCTGTGTTGAAAATCGGTTAAAGGAAGGTGAACCTAGGTTCATTCATCTCTTATGAGTGTAAATGACCATGCTGAATCCAAGCTTCCTTCAGAAAGAGATTTTTAGTAAAAGCTTCTTCCTTGTGGAAACAAGCATACACTGAAATTAAATCATCTTCTCTTTAAAAGCCGAGTTGATTCTAGCTAAAGGAAAGAGAACCCTGGTTCATTATGCCATTGTGGGTAGAAATGGCCTTGTTGAATCCGAATTCCTCATTTGCTGAGAACTATAGTAAAATTTGCTTAACCCATATGGATTGAAGCGTGTGAAGCTTTGATGAATCCGGCTTTAAGGAAAGAGAACCATGTCTCATTTAGCTCTTATGAGTATACATGAGCAAGTTGAATCAAAATTTCCCTTTTAAATCAAAAGAATGAGAACCTTGATGAATCCGTAGCTAGAGTCCTAGAGGAACCTGAATCCTTTTAAATAAGGAGAGGAAACTTTAAGGATACTCATGGCTGGAGAACCTTGCTAAATCCAAGTTCTTTTGATCAAAATCAGACCTTGGACTACTTTTAAAATATTTTAAGTCCTTGGTTCCTTCAATCTTTAAATTATTTGTCATTTCTATTTTGTTTCTTTCAAAACCTTGGTTCATGGCTGGTCATAGACTCATTGGAGCTTACAGCCATTTTAAGCCATGGTAAATCCAAGTGTGATTTTTATGACTTGGTTATTGGTTCTGATGGACCCGTAAGCTATAAATCATGAAGAATCTGTTAGAATTCAAAGATTATGCTTCTAGAAACAAGAATTAGACTTGCAGAAATAATAAGAATAAGAATGGGAGTTGAGAGATTTTATTATCTCTTAGAGATTTTATTATCTCAGTAGTTGTAAAGTGTTACAATGAGTTACATATTTATAAAACTCTTAAACGAAAAAATAAATAGGCGTATCTTGTAGTTCACACGCTCATCTATCCGTTGGGAATAGTTGCGGATCCGTGTGAGATAAAAATAGAGCCGTTAGAGAAGAAAACAATTTGGGCGTCCTTTCTTCTCTTCTTGGGCCTGAATTCCTTATTGGCAATTTGTTGCTTGATTAGTACTCCCCCTCAAACTTAGTCGGAGTGAGTGTGGAGACTACGTTTGATTTTCCAGAAACAAATCCTCACAACTACCTCATTAAAAACCTCACAAGTACAAACCTGGTGGGAAAAACTCTTTGTGAGGAAAAGAGTGTAGTTTTTCTGGAAATAGAGAGACATGATCAAGGGTGAGTGAGATCTACTAATCCAAGCTTGCTGTAGATGTGGTTGCAACTCTTGAGACTTGTAGCTTTGGTGAATATGTCGGCAAGCTGATCTTCGCTTCTTGTGTAGCATGGGAGGATTACTCCTTCAATGATCTTCTCTCTAACTTTGTGACAATTCACTTCTATGTGCTTGGTTTGTTCATGGAAGACTGAGTTGGTAGCAACGTGAATTGCTGCTTGATTGTCACAATGCATGGTAATGGGACTTGTGCTCCTAATTCCTAGATACTTTAGAAGCGCCTTTAGCCATACTAGCTCATTTGTGAGCTTCTTCATTGCTCTATACTCACTTTCAGCACTTGAGTATGAGAAGACCTTTTGCTTCTTGGATTTCTAGGTTACTATGTTCCCTCCAATGAATGTGCAATAGCACACAACTTCAGTGCTATCAGTTCTTGGATTTTCTATCCATCGTATCTCCAGCATAATCCGCATCATAATAGCCCATAACTTCAGTGCTATCATTCTTTCCGATCCAAAAACCTTGCCCTGGTGATGCTTTGATGTATCTCAGAATTCTTTCCACCATATTCCAGTGGTGCACCAAGGGCTCTTTCATGTGTTGGCTCACCTGATTCACAGCAAAACATAGGTAAGGTCTTGTTATGGTTAAGTAAATTAACTTACCTACAAGCCGCCAGTATTCAGCTGGATCTTCTTGTCCTTTCTCCCCCCTTTCTCCTGACCTTGTAGCCATCTTCAATTGGTGTCTTGGCCGGTTTAGAACCTAATTTTCCTGTCTCTGTAAGCAAATCAAGTAAATATTTTCTTTGGGATAGAAACAAGCCTTCTGGAGAGCGGCATATCTCTATTCCTAGACAATATTTAAGTTCACCTAGATCTTTTATATCAAATACAGATCTAAGGAAAAGTTTGGTTTCTTGAATACCTGCTTGATCATTGCCGGAAATGATCAAGTCATCTACATATACCAAGACCACAATGATTCCTTGAGCACTTTGAGAAGTAAACAAGGTGTGATCAGCCTCCGATCTTTTAAATCCATTGGCTGTTAATGTGAAGCTTAGCTTGTGGTACCAGGCTCTTGGGGATTGCTTCAACCCGTAAATGGCTTTTCTAAGTTTGAAAACTTTGCCATGAGGAATTGAACTTTCAAGACCCGGTGGAGGCTTCATGTACACTTCTTCTTCAAGCTCTCCTTGGAGGAATGCGTTTTTAACATCCATTTGCCATAATTCCCAAGATAGGTTGGTTGCCAATGATAGAATCACTTGGACTGTATGGAGCTTAGCCACTGGTGCAAAGGTGTCTGTATAGTCTTCTCCTTAAGTTTGAGTAAATCCCCTTGCAACCATGCGAGCTTTATACCTTTCAATTTCTCCATTGCTGTGATACTTGATGGTGAATACCCATTTAGATGTCACAGCTCTTTTTCCCAAAGGTAGATCATTCATATCCCAAGTGTGATTTCTAACCATTGCTTATATCTAAGCATCTATAGCATCCATCCAGACCTTGATTTCTTTTGCAGGGGCTGTTTGTTCTTCATTCATTTGAGGAAGACCCATGTGACTTAAAATGTGTTGAAGAGAGGCTGCTCGATCTGCTGTAGAGTCAGCCAAGTCTTTCACACTTTCCCAGCCCGACTTCTCAAAATAACTTTGATCTTCTAGGAATTTTACATCTCTAGACGTCATGATGCGTTTGATACTTGGATCATAGCATATGTACCCTTTTTGAGTAGTGGAGTATTCAATGAACACACTTCTAGTGCTTTTAGCATCTAGCTTATTCCTTTGATCCCTTGGCACTAAGACAAAACAAACACTACCAAACACACGTAAGTGATTAATATTTGGTTTTGTTTTGTTTAATACCTCAAATGGTGATAAGTCATCTAAGACTTTTGTTGGAATTCTATTTATGAGGTAGCATGCGGTCATGACATCATCTCCCTAAAATCTCCTTGGCATGTTTTCGTGGAACATCATTGATCTTGCTACTTCCATCAAATGCATATTCTTCCTTTCGGCCACTCCATTTTGTTATGGAGTATAAGGACAGCACGTTTGGTGAAAAATGCCATGATTTGCCAAATGAGCTTTAAAAATGTGGCTTGTGTATTCCCCTCCATTATCCGATCTTAGCACCTTAATTTTAGCATTGAAATGATTAGTCACATATGTTTGAAAGTTGAAAAATGCCTCAAATACTCTATCTTTAGAAGGTAACAATGTGACCTATGTATATTTTGATTTTTCATCTATGAATGTCAAAAGTATTTTAGGTTATCTCTAGATAGGCAAGGTGAGGTCTAAACACCAGAGTGAAGTAAATCAAAACAATTCTCATATATTGATAAGGAGTTTTGGAAAACACTTCTACAATGTTTTCCCAAAATACAAGACTCACACTCAGAGTTATCAAAGACTACATTGGGCATAATTAATTTTAAAGCTCTAGAATGAGGATGGCCGAATCTAGCATTCCATAAATCATTTGAACTACTAGCTACATGACAGGAATTAATAAACGACAAACTAGCAGAGTTGGAGCATCTAGAATGGTTCTTGAGATCTTCTAGAATATACAACTCTCCCTTAGTGTTTCCCTTGCCTAAAACTTCACCGGTTTTAATATCCTGAAAATGAAAGATGTTAGGTCCAAATATAGCATAAGCATTGAGATCGGTGGTAGCTCTTTTTACCGAGACCAAATTATTGCTAAATGTAGGCATGTAAAAGGCACTGGATTCATTTCCAAAGAGGTTTAAATTTCCTATGCCTTTAATTGGCACTCTAACTCCATTAGCAATTTCAACAGGACTAGAGGTGTTTTGAATATTATTTAGTAGATTGGGATCTTTAATCATATGGTGAGAAGCTCCTGAATCTACTAAAAGAGTTTTTGAAGAGTTAGAGGCTAGAAAGTTGATACCGGACTCCTTGCAAATTTGCATGGTCTTGATCATTGCCTCTAAGTCTGCTCTGCTCATGGTGATCATACCATTGTTCTCTAAAGTAGAAGCTTGATTAGAATGGCCGTTTGGAGCATTTGGGTTCAAACCGAGTGATGTAGATGGTTGAGCGGCTGGAGCATAATTTGAAGCATTTGCTTCATTTGCTTGTTGCCTTGCTCTGAAGCTGGCTCTTAGATGAGGATAAAGGATAAAGCACTCCTCCTTGGTGTGTCCTCTCCCTTGGTTGAATTTGCCAATGTTCTTGCAATGTTCACATTGCTTTGTTGTTCCTTTCTTGTTGGAACTGAATGGGGGTTTGTAAAACCCTTTGTTTGTTGTTGGCAACTCTCCTTTGCTGAAGAGATCTAAGGAGGCTTGCTCCTTTTGGATTTGAGAGCAGACGTTCTCAAGGCTTGGTAGCTTCTCCTCCCTTAAAATGTAGTTTATAAGGTCATTGAATTTTGGATAAAGAGATTGGAGAAGTCCAAACCATTGTTGATCTTAGCAGGAAATGACATCAACAAGGTGTGGAAAAGCCATGAAGAGAGAAATGCTAGAGCCACTAACCATTGTTGATCTTAGCAGGAAATGACATCAACAAGGTGTGGAAAAGACCGATGGAAGATAAGGATCAGTCAATTATCATTGACAGCCAAGAAGCATATTGCATCCGTGATCTCCAAGCAATATATTGATTAAGTTGTGGTAACTCATCAATGAAAAGGGAGTACTCTAATCTCTAAACTCGTATTTTGATTGAATATTTAGACTCTTGTGAATTATTGATCTCATTTCTTATATTTGTAAACCATTTTTTTTGCTTTAACCTTCTTAATCCCCCTGGTAACTACTTATGAATTTAAATCTTCTATGAAAGGTTTAAAGAAGGAAGGCTGGGACTATTCTTCGTGAGAGAAGTGTTAAAGAAAAAGGGGGTCACATAAAGAAGAAATGGAGTCAAGACGTTCATGGAGAATGTATATTCATAAGATGGATAAAGAAAAGTATTACTCAACAAATCATGACCAGCAGACCGACTCACCATACGTGTTTACCGGATCATAAACCAAAAGGGATTACTATTCAAACCGCTGTTGTTTTTCATTTAGGGTTTCCTCCTTCTCCTATAAGGAGGAAACCCCCTTATTTTTCTTCTAACCTGCATTTCACAATTCTTGTGCCTCTTTGAGGCTGAAAGCCCTTTGGGGCTGAACCCATCTTCTTCACTCTTTGTTCATGCTTATTCTCCATTCTTGTTCTTGCTTAATCTCTTATTCTCTTTAGTTAATCTCTTCGATAATCTCTCATCAATCTCTTACTTGTTTCATTCCACATCAATCTCTCAATCTCCTCCTCTTTATTTCCGCAAATTCTCACATATACCCTCCCCCCGGCAACGGCGCCAAAAACTTGATATTGCGTGTAAAGTTTTCCTTTAATATCACAACTTCTAAACTAGAAGTGCATAGTAAATCGGTTATAGTA
>CM051376.1:15000323-15035046 GCA_028015245.1 Cardamine occulta | reverse complement strand
ATAGAAACTCGTATGAGATTCAAAGAACTATATGAACTGTGGGATAAGCTATAATGATCGTTTCTTACTTTGACTTGCTTCTCCACCTTAGTAGCATGCTTTAGGTACTTTGATACTTCTACACTTCTATTCACTCTCATTTCTATCTTGAAGAGTCATAACTCTGTTTTATGGGATTCTCAGCTTGAAAATGGTCAAATCATTGGATATGAAAGCAATGATACTTCATATTCACATAAATAGGTGTTGTTTTAGGCTCCATATGTGTCTTCTTTCTACAACTCCCAAATTCACCAATAGAAACTCCTATGAGATTCAAAGAACTATATGAACTGTGGGATAAGCTATAATGCTTGTTTCTTACTTTGACTTGCTTCTCCACCTTGGTAGCATGCTTTAGGTACTTTGATACTTCTACACTTCTCTTCACTCTCATTTCTATCTTGAAGAGTCAAAACTCTGTTTTATGGGATTCTCAGCTTGAAAATGGTCAAATCATTGGATATGAAAGCAATGATACTTCATATTCACATAAATAGGTGTTGTTTTAGCCTCCATATGTGTCTTCTTTCTACAACTCCCAAATTCAGCAATAGAAACTCCTATGAGATTCAAAGAACTTTATGAACTGTGGGATAAGCTATAATGCTTGTTTCTTACTTTGACTTGCTTCTCCACCTTGGTAGCATGCTTTAGGTACTTTGATACTTCAACACTTCTATTCACTCTTATTTCTATCTTGAAGAGTCACAACTCTGTTTTTGGGATTCTCAGCTTAAAAATGGTCAAATCCTTGGAAATGAAAGCATTGATTCTTCATATTCACATAAATTGGTGTTGTTTTAGCCTCCATTTGAGTCTTCTATCAACAATTCCCAAATTCACCAATAGAAACTCCTATGTGATTCAAAGAACTATTTGAACTGTGGGATAAGCTATAATGCTTGTTTCTTACTTTGACTTGCTTCTCCACCTTGGTAGCATGCTTCAGGTACTTTGATACTTCAAGACTTCTATTCACTCTTATTTCTATCTTGAAGAGTCATAACTCTGTTTTATGGGATTCTCAGCTTGAAAATGGTCAAATCCTTGGAAATGAAAGCATTGATGCTTCATATTCACATAAATAGGTGTTGTTTTAGCCTCCATATGATTCTTCTTTCTACAACTCCCAAATTCACCAATAGAAACTCCTATGAGATTCAAAGAACTATATGAACTGTGGGATAAGCTATAATGATTGTTTCTTACTTTGACTTGCTTCTCCACCTTAGTAGCATGCTTTAGGTACTTTGATACTTCTACACTTCTATTCACTCTCATTTCTATCTTGAAGAGTCATAACTCTGTATTATGGGATTCTCAGCTTGAAAATGGTCAAATCATTGGATATGAAAGCAATGATGCTTCATATTCACATAAATAGGTGTTGTTTTAGGCTCCATATGTGTCTTCTTTCTACAACTCCCAAATTCACCAATAGAAACTCCTATAAGATTCAAAGAACTATATGAACTGTGGGATAAGCTATAATGCTTGTTTCTTACTTTGACTTGCTTCTCCACCTTGGTAGCATGCTTCAGGTACTCTGATACTTCAAGACTTCTATTCACTCTTATTTCTATCTTGAAGAGTCATAACTCTGTTTTATGGGATTCTCAGCTTGAAAATGGTCAAATCTTTGGAAATGAAAGCAATGATGCTTCATATTCATATAAATAGGTGTTGTTTTAGGCTCCATATGTGTCTTCTTTCTACAACTCCCAAATTCACCAATAGAAACTCCTATGAGATTCAAAGAACTAAATGAACTGTGGGATAAGCTATAATGCTTGTTTCTTACTTTGACTTGCTTCTCCACCTTGGTAGCATGCTTCAGGTACTTTGATACTTCTACACTTCTATTCACTCTCATTTCTATCTTGAAGAGTCATAACTCTGTTTTTATGGGATTCTCAGCTTGAAAATGGTCAAATCATTGGATATGAAAGCAATGATGCTTCATATTCACATAAATAGGTGTTGTTTTAGCCTCCATATGTGTCTTCTTTCTACAACTCCCAAATTCAGCAATAGAAATTCCTATGAGATTCAAAGAACTATATGAATTGTGGGATAAGCTATAATGCTTGTTTCTTACTTTGACTTGCTTCTCCACCTTGGTAGAATGCTTTAGGTACTTTGATACTTCAACACTTCTATTCACTCTCATTTCTATCTTGAAGAGTCACAACTCTGTTTTTGGGATTTTCAGCTTGAAAATGGTCAAATTCTTAGAAATGAAAGCATTGATTCTTCATATTCACATAAATAGGTGTTGTTTTAGCCGCCATATGTGTCTTCTTTCTATAACTCCCAAATTCACAAGTAGAAACTCCTATGAGATTCAAAGAACTAAATGAACTGTGGGATAAGCTATAATGCTTGTTTCTTACTTTGACTTGCTTCTCCACCTTGGTAGCATGTTTTAGGTACTTTGATACTTCAACACTTCTATTCACTCTCATTTCTATCTTGAAGAGTCACAACTCTGTTTTTGGGATTCTCAGCTTGAAAATGGTCAAATCCTTGGAAATGAAAGCATTGATTCTTCATTTTTACATAAATTGGTGTTGTTTTAGCCTCCATTTGAGTCTTCTATCTACAACTCCCAAATTCACCAATAGAAACTCCTATGTGATTCAAAGAACTATTTGAACTGTGGGATAAGCTATAATGCTTGTTTCTTACTTTGACTTGCTTCTCCACCTTTGTAGCATGCTTCAGGTACTTTGATACTTCTACACTTCTATTCACTCTCATTTATATCTTGAAGAGTCATAACTCTGTTTTATGGGATTCTCAGCTTGAAAATGGTCAAATCATTTGATATGAAAGCAATGATGCTTCATATTCACATAAATAGGTGTTGTTTTAGCCTCCATATGATTCTTCTTTCTACAACTCCCAAATTCGCCAATAGAAACTCCTATGAGATTCAAAGAACTATATGAACTGTGGGATAAGCTATAATGCTTGTTTCTTACTTTGACTTGCTTCTCCACCTTGGTAGCATGCTTCAGGTACTTTGATACTTCTACACTTCTATTCACTCTCATTTCTATCTTGAAGAGTCATAACTCTGTTTTATGGGATTCTCAGCTTGAAAATGGTCAAATCATTGGATATGAAAGCAATGATGCTTCATATTCACATAAATAGGTGTTGTTTTAGGCTCCAAATGTGTCTTCTTTCTACAACTCCCAAATTCACCAATAGAAACTCCTATGAGATTCAAAGAACTATAGGAACTGTGGGATAAGCTATAATGCTTGTTTCTTACTTTGACTTGCTTCTCCACCTTGGTAGCATGCTTCAGGTACTTTGATACTTCTACACTTCTATTCACTCTCATTTCTATCTTGAAGAGTCATAACTCTGTTTTATGGGATTCTCAGCTTGAAAATGGTCAAATCATTGGATATGAAAGCAATGATGCTTCATATTCACATAAATAGGTGTTGTTTTAGCCTCCATATGTGTCTTCTTTCTACAACTCCCAAATTCAGCAATAGAAATTCCTATGAGATTCAAAGAACTATATGAACTGTGGGATAAGCTATAATGCTTGTTTCTTACTTTGACTTGCTTCTCCACCTTGGTAGCATGCTTTAGGTACTTTGATACTTCAACACTTCTATTCACTCTTATTTCTATCTTGAAGAGTCACAACTCTGTTTTTGGGATTCTCAGCTTGAAAATGGTCAACTCCTTGGAAATGAAAGCATTGATTCTTCATATTCACATAAATTAGTGTTTTTTTAGCCTCCATTTGAGTCTTCTATCTACAACTCCCAAATTCACCAATAGAAACTCCTATGTGATTCAAAGAACTATTTGAACTGTGGGATAAGCTATAATGCTTGTTTTTTACTTTGACTTGCTTCTCCACCTTGGTAGCATGCATCAGGTACTTTGATACTTCAAGACTTCTATTCACTCTTATTTCTATCTTGAAGAGTCATAACTCTGTTTTATGGGATTCTCAGCTTGAAAATGGTCAAATGCTTGGAAATGAAAGCATTGATGCTTCATATTCACATAAATAGGTGTTGTTTTAGCCTCCATATGATTCTTTTTTCCCAACCTCCCCCAAATTCACCAATAGAACCTCCTATGAGATTCAAAGAACTATATGAACTGTGGGATAAGCTATAATGATTGTTTCTTACTTTGACTTGCTTCTCCACCTTAGTAGCATGCTTTAGGTACATTGATACTTCTACACTTCTATTCTCTCTCATTTCTATCTTGAAGAGTCATAACTCTGTTTTATGGGATTCTCAGCCGTATAATGGTCAATTCATTGGATATGAAAGCAATGATGCTTCATATTCACATAAATAGGTGTTGTTTTAGGCTCCATATGTGTCTTCTTTCTACAACTCCCAAATTCACCAATAGAAACTCCTATGAGATTCAAAGAACTATATGAACTGTGGGATAAGCTATAATGCTTGTTTCCTACTTTGACTTGCTTCTCCACCTTGGTAGCATGCTTCAGGTACTTTGATACTTCAAGACTTCTATTCACTCTTATTTCTATCTTGAAGAGTCATAACTCTGTTTTATGGGATTCTCAGCTTGAAAATGGTCAAATGCTTGGAAATGAAAGCAATGATGCTTCATATTCACATAAATAGGTGTTGTTTTAGCCTCTATATGATTTTTCTTTCTACAACTACCAAATTCACCAATAGAAACTCCTATGAGATTCAAAGAACTATATGAACTGTGGGATAAGGTATAATGCTTGTTTCTTACTTTGACTTGCTTCTCCACCATGGTAGCATGCTTCAGGTATTTTGATACTTCTACACTTCTATTCACTCTCATTTTTATCTTGAAGAGTCATAACTCTGTTTTATGGGATTCTCAGCTTGAAAATGGTCAAATCATTTGATATGCAAGCAATGATGCTTCATATTCACATAAATAGGTGTTGTTTTAGTCTCCATATGATTCTTCTTTCTACAACACCCAAATTCGCCAATAGAAACTCCTATGAGATTCAAAGAACTATATGAACTGTGGGATAAGCTATAATGCTTGTTTCTTACTTTGACTTGCTTCTCCACCTTGGTAGCATGCTTCAGGTACATTGATACTTCAAGACTTCTATTCACTCTTATTTCTATCTTGAAGAGTCATAACTCTGTTTTTGGGATTCTTAGCTTGAAAATGCTCAAATCCTTGGAAATGAAGGCATAAATTCTTCATATTCACATAAATAGGTGTTGTTTTAGCCTCTATATGTGTGTTCTTTCTACAACTATCAAATTCACCAATAGAAACTCCTATGAGATTCAAAGAACTATATGAACTGTGGGATAAGCTATAATGCTTGTTTCTTACTTTGACTTGCTTCTCCACCTTTGTAGCATGCTTCAGGTACTTTGATACTTCTACACTTCTATTCACTCTCATTTTTATCTTGAAGAGTCACAACTCTGTTTTTGGGATTCTCAGCTTGAAAATGGTCAAATCCTTTGAAATGAAAGCATTGATGCTTCATATTCACATAAATAGGTGTTGTTTTAGGCTCCATATGTGTCTTCTTTCTACAACTCCCAAATTCACCAATAGAAACTCCTATGAGATTCAAAGAACTATATGAACTGTGGGATAAGCTATAATGCTTGTTTCTTACTTTGACTTGCTTCTCCACCTTGGTAGCATGCTTCAGGTACTTTGATACTTCAAGACTTCTATTCACTCTCATTTCTATCTTGAAGAGTCACAACTCTGTTTTTGGGATTCTCAGCTTGAAAATGGTCAAATCCTTGGAAATGAAAGCATTGATTCTTCATTTTTACATAAATTGGTGTTGTTTTAGCCTCCATTTGAGTCTTCTATCTACAACTCCCAAATTCACCAATAGAAACTCCTATGTGATTCAAAGAACTATCTGAACTGTGGGATAAGCTATAATGCTTGTTTCTTACTTTGACTTGCTTCTCCACCTTTGTAGCATGCTTCAGGTACTTTGATACTTCTACACTTCTATTCACTCTCATTTTTATCTTGAAGAGTCATAACTCTATTTTATGGGATTCTCAGCTTGAAAATGGTCAAATCATTGGATCTGAAAGCAATGATGCTTCATATTCACATAAATAGGTGTTATTTTAGGCTCCATATGTGTCTTCTTTCTACAACTCCCAAATTCGCCAATAGAAACTCCTATGAGATTCAAAGAACTAAATAAACTGTGGGATAAGGTATAATGCTTGTTTCTTACTTTGACTTGCTTCTCCACCTTGGTAGCATCCTTCAGGTACTTTGATACTTCAAGACTTCTATTCACTCTTATTTCTATCTTGAAGAGTCATAACTCTGTTTTATGGGATTCTCAGCTTGAAAATGGTCAAATCCTTGGAAATGAAAGCAATGATGCTTCATATTCACATAAATAGGTGTTGTTTTAGCCTCTATATGATTTTTCTTTCTACAACTACCAAATTCACCAATAGAAACTCCTATGAGATTCAAAGAACTATATGAACTGTGGGATAAGGTATAATGCTTGTTTCTTACTTTGACTTGCTTCTTCACCTTGGTAGCATGCTTCAGGTACTTTGATACTTCTACACTTCTATTCACTCTCATTTTTATCTTGAAGAGTCATAACTCTATTTTATGGGATTCTCAGCTTGAAAATGGTCAAATCATTGGATCTGAAAGCAATGATGCTTCATATTCACATAAATAGGTGTTATTTTAGGCTCCATATGTGTCTTCTTTCTACAACTCCCAAATTCACCAATAGAAACTCCTATAAGATTCAAAGAACTATATGAACTGTGGGATAAGCTATAATGCTTGTTTCTTACTTTGACTTGCTTCTCCACCTTGGTAGCATGCTTTAGGTACTTTGATACTTCAACACTTCTATTCACTCTCATTTCTATCTTGAAGAGTCACAACTCTGTTTTTGGGATTTTCAGCTGGAAAATGGTCAAATTCTTAGAAATGAAAGCATTGATTCTTCATATTCACATAAATAGGTGTTGTTTTAGCCGCCATATGTGTCTTCTTTCTATAACTCCCAAATTCACAAGTAGAAACTCCTATGAGATTCAAAGAACTAAATGAACTGTGGGATAAGCTATAATGCTTGTTTCTTACTTTGACTTGCTTCTCCACCTTGGTAGCATGTTTTAGGTACTTTGATACTTCAACACTTCTATTCACTCTCATTTCTATCTTGAAGAGTCACAACTCTGTTTTTGGGATTCTCAGCTTGAAAATGGTCAAATCCTTGGAAATGAAAGCATTGATTCTTCATTTTTACATAAATTGGTGTTGTTTTAGCCTCCATTTGAGTCTTCTATCTACAACTCCCAAATTCACCAATAGAAACTCCTATGTGATTCAAAGAACTATTTGAACTGTGGGATAAGCTATAATGCTTGTTTCTTACTTTGACTTGCTTCTCCACCTTTGTAGCATGCTTCAGGTACTTTGATACTTCTACACTTCTATTCACTCTCATTTATATCTTGAAGAGTCATAACTCTGTTTTATGGGATTCTCAGCTTGAAAATGGTCAAATCATTTGATATGAAAGCAATATTAAAAAGGTAGGTTGAGTTTGGTCACCTTGGGTACTGTTCATCCCGGGATCCACGGTTACTGTTCATACCGCTCCAATTATTAATTATTGTTATTTAGGGTTTTCCTTCCTTCTCATATAAAAGGAAGGAAACCCTTCCTTTGTAAAAATTAATCTGATTTTTCGTAGCCACCATGGCTTAATGAGGAGAGAGGGCTGTGTCTCCATTTTCTTGTTCCATTAATTCTCTTGATCTGATTCTTGCATAAATCACAAATCTATCTACTTGTTCTTCATCTATACTCTAAATCTTACATGGTATCAGAGCTGTTACTGATTCTTGGCTTTTATTCAATCATTCTCTTCTAGTTCTTGTCCTTTACATTCCGCAAATCTTGGCTCTTCCCCTCTGGGTCTTCTCATCAATTATTCTCCACCATCTAGTTCCTCTCCTTGCTCTTTGGGACTGGATCTGTCCCTTCTCGTCAATATCTGGTTCTGTTTCTTGTTGGTGCTGCTCAGATCTCCTGTTCAAAGACGTGGCACTGTTCATCTCTTTGGGTTCTGAAGCTTATCAGCTCTGTTCTTCTCTTGTGTGGTCTGATTCAAGCTCTGGCTAGAGGTCTTGGTCTTGGTCTAGTTCTTTCCAAAAGGCTGTGTCTGATTCTGTCCGAGCTTGTGGTTCTTGGTCTGATTCAAGTTCTGTTCAAAGGTGATTCTGGTTTTCCAAGGTGTCTAGTAGCTCTGGTCTTCTTGGTTCTGTGGGAATTAATCTTGGAAGCTGATTCTTGTTTGTTTACATATCGGGTTGTGAGGAAAGCTGAAGCATGGAATCCTAAAGGCACCTGGCCTTACCCGTTAGCCTCAATGGTATGAACTACCTGCTGTGGGCTAGAACCACCGAGCGAATCTGTGTGGTCGTGGTCTTTGGTACCACATTGATGCCCAAGTTAAGAAGACATCCACGGATGGGGAAGGAAAAATCCCTAGTGGTCATTCAAGTCCTGAAGAGGGAAAGTGGTTTCAAGAAGATCAAGGAGTTCTTGGACTACTTCAAAACTCACTTGAAACCTCTATGACTAAAGCATACTTCATTGTGAGGCGGCAAAGGAACTCGGGAGACACTGAAGAATGTCTATGGGGAATGTCTCCAATCTCACCAGAGTATTTGAAGTGAAGAAAGCGATCAATAGTCTGAGCCAAGAGGATCTAGAGTTCACGAAGCATTTTGGAAAGTTCAGGTCACTTTGGGCAGAATTAGAGATGCTAAGGCCATTCTCGGTGGATCCGGCCATCCTCAAGGAAAGGAGTGAGCAAGACAAGGTCTTTGGACTGTTACTTACGCTGAACCCTGCATTTAATGATCTAATCAAACATATCCTTAGGGCTGAGAAGTTACCAAGCTTGGAGGAAGTGTGCTCTCAGGTTCAACGGGAACAAGGCTCTGTGGGCCTCTTTAGTGAAAAAAGGGAAATAGTGATGGCTCACAAAGTTACTTTCAAGTCTGAAGATAGGAAGATACTCGTGTGTGATCACTGCAAGAAGAGAGGTCATACCAAGGATAAATGTTGGGTACTACACCCACATCTGAAGCCATCAAAGTTCAAGGGTCAAGCAAACTCCTCCCAAGAAGTCTCAACCGAGCAAACTCAGGTCGGGACGTCTAGACAAGGAGATGATCTGGCCATGGTTGCCTACTCCAATGATGTGGTGCGAAAGTCTGACTTAGAGGCTCTGATCAAGTCTCTAACCCATTTCCACAACAAGGAATCCGGTATCACTCACTTAGCCTCTTTACCGAATTTGCAAAGTAAAATATTAATTGTTGATTCCGGTGCCTCTCATCACATGATTAGCAACCGTAATCTCATTAATAATGTTAAACCGGCTAGTGGAAATGTGATAATTGCAAATGGTGATAGGATTCCCATAAGGGAATAGGAGATTTAAAATTGTGTGACAAGAACTCTAAGGCCTTCTTTATGCCCGAATTCACCTCTAACCTTGTCTCTGTTAAAAAGGCTACAACTGATCTCAACTTCTATATTATATTTGGTCCTAATAGCTTTCATTTTCAGGATATTGAGAGTGGAAAAGTTTTGGGAGAAGGAAACACTAATGGGGATTTATATGTTTTTGAGGACTCTCCAGTGCAAAGTCTACTCCTCCTCTTTCTTGTCAATCTTGTTATCTTTGTTAGCCCTAATAAACTGTGGCATGATAGACTGGGCCATCCTCATGTTAGGGCTTTAGAGATTATGTTACCCCATGTTGTTTTTGACCATTTTGAACTGTGAAGCTTGCATCTTAGGCAAACATTGTAAAACTGTCTTTCCTAAATCTGCAACCATATATGAAAAATGTTTTGATCTTGTGCATTCTGATGTTTGGACTCCCCATGTTTATCTAGAGATAATCATAGATACTATGTTACATTTATTGATGAGAAATCGAAATATACATGGGTCACACTGCTGGCATCTAAGGATAGAGTATTTGATGCATTGGGCAATTTTGAAACATATGTCTCTAATCAGTTTAATGCAAAGATCAAGGTTTTCAGGTCTGACAATGGTGGGGAATACACGAGTCACAAATTCAAAGATCCCCTAGCAAGACAGGGGATTATGCATCAAACGAGCTGTCCATATACTCCTTAACAAAATGGTGTAGGCTGAGAGGAAGAATCGACATCTCATGGAAGCTTGCTCGATCAATGATGTTTAACACCAATGTCCCAAGGAGATTCTGGAGTGATGCAGTCACGGCAGCATGTTATCTCATCAATAGGATTCCAACGAGAATTTCGAATGATTTATCTCCTTTCGAGGGTATTGAACCAAACCAGACCCTCTATTGATCACTTACGAGTGTTTGGTTGTGTTTGTTTTTGTACTAAGACCAGGTGGACTGAGGGACAAGCTAGAAGCTAAGAGCACAAAGTGCATGTTCCTAAGGCTACTCCACTACCCGGAAGGGCTACAAATGCTATGACTTCTCAAGGAACAGAATGATTGTGTCAAGAGATGTCAAGTTCATTGAGCACCAAGGGTATCACGACAAGAAGGATTGGGAAGTCTCGAAAGATTTAGCAAGATCACCATCTGGCCGAGCTGCTAGTCTCCAACAGCTCCTGGGTCAGCTTGGAAATCCTGCCCCTGGGAGAGGCGAAAAATCCGAGAATGTTGAAACCAACCAGCAAGGAGGGGGAAACTCCTGAAGATCAACCCAATCCCATGGAGAACACCGATACCACGAGCACACTTTCAGCCAAAAACCAAACCCCTTGGCATGGAACATGACCATGATCACGATGAGGTTGGTAGGACTGAAGATGTAGTTCAAGAGGATCACCATGATGAGGTTATACATGAAGCTGAAACCACTCCACCACCACCTCCTCGGAGAAGCACTAGAAGGAGGTTTGGACCCGAACATTGGAGGAAACTAGAGTCTACTTCAACAACCAGGCCGTGGCTCATCCTACACAAGTTACTTGTTCTCTTGATCTATTGCCAACCGCACATCAAGCCTTCCTCGGTAAGCTTGATACTCAATGGATTCCACAGAGTTATCGAGGCTAAAGGAAGTAGAGATTGGCTCGGAGCAGTGGATGATGAGGTTGGGGCTATGGAAAGGAATCATACATGGGATGAAGCCGACCTACCCTTGGGAAAGAAGGCAGTTAGTTCAAGGTGGCTGTTCACTATCAAGTATCTGAGCAATGGAGATATTGAGAGGTACAAAGCCAGACTTGTTGCAAGAGGATTCACTCAGACCTATGGAGATGACTTTCCTGAAACATTTGCTCCAGATCAAAGCTGCATTACAGTTCGTGTTGTTCTCTCATTGGCTACAAATATGGATTGGGAGTTGTGGCAAATGGATGTGAAGAATGCATTCTTGCAAGGGGAACTTGAAGATGAAGTATACATGACTCCTCCACAGGCCTTGAAGACTCCATTGCTCCTCCGGAAAAGTTCTGCGGTTGAGAAAAAGCCATCTATGGACTCAAACAATCTCCTAGAGCTTGATATCGCAAACTGAGCTGTCTCTCGAACAAAAAGGGTTCAAGCGGTCTGAAGCTGATCACACCTTGTTCACCGTCCAAAGTCCAAGAGGAATTGTGGTTGTATTGATCTAGTGGATGACCTTATCATTTCCGAAATGATAAGGAAGGTATTCTCGAAACTAAAACCTATCTCAAAGCTACATTTGATATCAAAGATCTTGGAGAACTAAAATATTTCCTAGGGATTGAAGTGTCGCTCTTGGAGGGCTTATTTCTCTCACAAAAAGGAAATATACCCTTGATTTGTTGAATGAGACAGGTACAACAGGAGCAAAACTGGCCAAAACTCCTCTTGCAGATGGCTACAAAGTCAAGCGAAGGGGGGAGACAAAGAACAAGGAACTCGAAGAAGAAGATCCTTCAGACAAACCATATGCAGATCCTCTCCAATATCGAAGACTAGTGGGTAAGCTTATTTATTAATCTAACTCTAATACGCGGACTTGTGTTTTTCTGTGAATCAGGTGAGTCAATACATGCAAAAGCCCACAGTATATCATTGGAACATGGTGGAGAGGATACTCGAGATATCTGAAAGGGAGTCAGGACAAAGGCATATGGATGGGAAAGAATCCGAATGCCGAGATTGTGGGTTCTTGTGTCTGGGACTATGCTGGTGACACAAATGATAGGAAGTCAACCACTGGATATTGCACATTCGTTGGAGGGAATTTGGTGACATGGAAGTCTAAGAAGCAAAAGGTAGTGTCATGCTCAAGTGCAGAATCCGAGTATAGAGCAATGAGGAAGCTCACGGAGGAACTCATCTGGCTCAAGGCACTTCTCAGCGATCTAGGCATTGAAACCACAAGCCCCATCACCATGCATTGTGACAATCAAGCTGCCATACACATTGCCAGCAACTCAGTGTTTCACGAGAGGACAAAGCACATAGAAGTTGACTGCCACAAAGTTCGAGAGAAGATCAAAGAAGGAGTCACTCTACCATGCTTTACAAGAAGTGAAGATCAACTCGCAGACATCTTCACCAAAGCTACAAGTCTCAAGGTTAACGCACACATCTACAGCAAACTTGGGCTTGTGGATCCCGCTCACCCTTGATCATATTCCCCTACTCATGGCGTTATGCTCTTTTCCTCATCACAGACTTTTTCCCACGTGGTTTTGTTTATGATGAGGTTTTTACCGAGGTAAGCGCCTATGTAGGTCCAAGCTTAGCCTTTGTTCACAAACGGTTAAGCTTGAGGGGAGTATTAAAAAGGTAGGTTGAGTTTGGTCACCTCGGTCTTTGTATCCGGGATCCATGATTTACTGTTCATACCGCTCCAATTATTAATTATTGTTATTTAGGGTTTTCCTTCCTTCTCATATAAAAGGAAGGAAACCCTTCCTTTGTAAAAATTAATCTGATTTTCGTAGCCACCATGGCTTAATGAGAGAGAAGGGCTGTGTCTCCATTTTCTTGTTCCATTAATTTTCTTGATCTGATTCTTGCATAAATCACAAATCTATCTACTTGTTCTTCATCTATACTCTAAATCTTACAAGCAATGATGCTTCATATTCACATAAATAAGTGTTGTTTTAGCCTCCATATGATTCTTCTTTCTACAACTCCCAAATTCGCCAATAGAAACTCCTATGAGATTCAAAGAACTATATGAACTGTGGGATAAGCTATAATGCTTGTTTCTTACTTTGACTTGCTTCTCCACCTTGGTAGCATGCTTCAGGTACTTTGATACTTCTACACTTCTATTCACTCTCATTTTTATCTTGAAGAGTCATAACTCTGTTTTATGGGATTCTCAGCTTGAAAATGGTTAAATCATTGGATCTGAAAGCAATGATGCTTCATATTCACATAAATAGGTGTTGTTTTAGGCTCCATATGTGTCTTCTTCCTACAACTCCCAAATTCACCAATAGAAACTCCTATGAGATTCAAAGAACTATATGAACTGTGGGATAAGCTATAATGCTTGTTTCTTACTTTGACTTGCTTCTCCACCTTGGTAGCATGCTTCAGGTACTTTGATACTTCAAGACTTCTATTCACTCTTATTTCTATCTTGAAGAGTCATAACTCTGTTTTTGGGATTCTTAGCTTGAAAATGCTCAAATCCTTGGAAATGAAAGCATAAATTCTTCATATTCACATAAATAGGTGTTGTTTTAGCCTCTATATGTGTGTTCTTTCTACAACTACCAAATTCACCACTAGAAACTCCTATGAGATTCAAAGAACTATATGAACTGTGGGATAAGCTATAATGCTTGTTTCTTACTTTGACTTGCTTCTCCACCTTTGTAGCATGCTTCAGGTACTTTGATACTTCTACACTTCTATTCACTCTCATTTATATCTTGAAGAGTCATAACTCTGTTTTATGGGATTCTCAGTTTGAAAATGGTCAAATCATTGGATATGAAAGCAATGATGCTTCATATTCACATAAATAGGTGTTGTTTTAGCCTCCATATGATTCTTCTTTCTACAACTCCCAAATTCGCCAATAGAAACTCCTATGAGATTCAAAGAACTAAATGAACTGTGGGATAAGGTATAATGCTTGTTTCTTACTTTGACTTGCTTCTCCACCTTGGTAGCATGCTTCAGGTACTTTGATACTTCAAGACTTCTATTCACTCTTATTTCTATCTTGAAGAGTCATAACTCTGTTTTATGGGATTCTCAGCTTGAAAATGGTCAAATCCTTGGAAATGAAAGCAATGATGCTTCATATTCACATAAATAGGTGTTGTTTTAGCCTCTATATGATTTTTCTTTCTACAACTACCAAATTCACCAATAGAAACTCCTATGAGATTCAAAGAACTATATGAACTGTGGGATAAGGTATAATGCTTGTTTCTTACTTTGACTTGCTTCTCCACCTTGGTAGCATGCTTCAGGTACTTTGATACTTCTACACTTCTATTCACTCTCATTTTTATCTTGAAGAGTCATAACTCTATTTTATGGGATTCTCAGCTTGAAAATGGTCAAATCATTGGATCTGAAAGCAATGATGCTTCATATTCACATAAATAGGTGTTATTTTAGGCTCCATATGTGTCTTCTTTCTACAACTCCCAAATTCACCAATAGAAACTCCTATATGATTCAAAGAACTATATGAACTGTGGGATAAGCTATAATGCTTGTTTCTTACTTTGACTTGCTTCTCCACCTTGGTAGAATGCTTTAGGTACTTTGATACTTCAACACTTCTATTCACTCTTATTTCTATCTTGAAGAGTCATAACTCTGTTTTTGGGATTCTTAGCTTGAAAATGCTCAAATCCTTGGAAATGAAAGCATAAATTCTTCATATTCACATAAGTAGGTGTTGTTTTAGCCTCTATAAGTGTGTTCTTTCTACAACTACCAAATTCACAAGTAGAAACTCCTATGAGATTCAAAGAACTATATGAACTGTGGGATAAGCTATAATGCTTTTTCTTACTTTGACTTGCTTCTCCACCTTTGTAGCATGCTTCAGGTACTTTGATACTTCTACACTTCTATTCACTCTCATTTATATCTTGAAGAGTCATAACTCTGTTTTATGGGATTCTCAGTTTGAAAATGGTCAAATCATTGGATATGAAAGCAATGATGCTTCATATTCACATAAATAGGTGTTGTTTTAGCCTCCATATGATTCTTCTTTGTACAACTCCCAAATTCGCCAATAGAAACTCCTATGAGATTCAAAGAACTATATGAACTGTGGGATAAGCTATAATGCTTGTTTCTTACTTTGACTTGCTTCTCCACCTTGGTAGCATGCTTCAGGTACTTTGATATTTCAACACTTCTATTCACTCTCACTTCTATCTTAAAGAGTCATAACTCTGTTTTTGGGATTCTCAGCTTGAAAATGGTCAAATCATTGGATATGAAAGCAATGATGCTTCATATTCACATAAATAGGTGTTGTTTTAGCCTCCATATGTGTGGTCTTTCTACAACTACCAAATTCACCAATATAAACTCCTATGAGATTCAAAGAACTATATGAACTGTGGGATAAGCTATAATGCTTGTTTCTTACTTTGACTTGCTTCTCCACCTTTGTAGCATGCTTCAGGTACTTTGATACTTCTACACTTCTATTCACTCTCATTTTTATCTTGAAGAGTCATAACTCTGTTTTATGGGATTCTCAGCTTGAAAATGGTCAAATCATTGGATCTGAAAGCAATGATGCTTCATATTCACATAAATAGGTGTTGTTTTAGGCTCCATATGTGTCTTCTTTCTACAACTCCCAAATTCACCAATAGAAACTCCTATGAGATTCAAAGAACTATATGAACTGTGGGATAAGCTATAATGCTTGTTTCTTACTTTGACTTGCTTCTCCACCTTGGTAGCATGCTTCAGGTACTTTGATACTTCAAGACTTCTATTCACTCTTATTTCTATCTTGAAGAGTCATAACTCTGTTTTTGGGATTCTTAGCTTGAAAATGCTCAAATCCTTGGAAATGAAAGCATAAATTCTTCATATTCACATAAGTAGGTGTTGTTTTAGCCTCTATAAGTGTGTTCTTTCTACAACTACCAAATTCACCACTAGAAACTCCTATGAGATTCAAAGAACTATATGAACTGTGGGATAAGCTATAATGCTTTTTCTTACTTTGACTTGCTTCTCCACCTTTGTAGCATGCTTCAGGTACTTTGATACTTCTACACTTCTATTCACTCTCATTTATATCTTGAAGAGTCATAACTCTGTTTTATGGGATTCTCAGTTTGAAAATGGTCAAATCATTGGATATGAAAGCAATGATGCTTCATATTCACATAAATAGGTGTTGTTTTAGCCTCCATATGATTCTTCTTTGTACAACTCCCAAATTCGCCAATAGAAACTCCTATGAGATTCAAAGAACTAAAGGAACTGTAGGATAAGCTATACTGCTTGTTTCTTACTTTGACTTGCTTCTCCACCTTGGTTGCATGCTTTAGGTACTTTGATACTTCAACACTTCTATTCACTCTCATTTCTATCTTAAGAGTCACAACTCTGTTTTTGGGATTCTCAGCTTGAAAATGGTCAAATCATTGGATATGAAAGCAATGATGCTTCATATTCACATAAATAGGTGTTGTTTTAGCCTCCATATGTGTGGTCTTTCTACAACTACCAAATTCACCAATATAAACTCCTATGAGATTCAAAGAACTATATGAACTGTTGGATAAGCTATAATGCTTGTTTCTTACTTTGACTTGCTTATCCACCTTGGTAGCATGCTTTAGGTACTTTGATACTTCAAGACTACTATTCTATCTCATTTCTATCTTGAAGAGTCATAACTCTGTTTTTGGGATTCTCAGCTTGAAAATGCTCAAATCCTTGGAAATAAAAGCATAAATTCTTCATATTCACATAAATAGGTGTTGTTTTAGCCTCTATATGTGTGTTCTTTCTACAACTACGAAATTCACCACTAGAAACTCCTATGAGATTCAAAGAACTATATGAACTGTGGGATAAGCTATAATGCTTGTTTCTTACTTTGACTTGCTTCTCCACCTTTGTAGCATGCTTCAGGTACTTTGATACTTCTACACTTCTATTCACTCTCATTTATATCTTGAAGAGTCATAACTCTGTTTTATGGGATTCTCAGTTTGAAAATGGTCAAATCATTGGATATGAAAGCAATGATGCTTCATATTCACATAAATAGGTGTTGTTTTAGCCTCCATATGATTCTTCTTTCTACAACTCCCAAATTCGCCAATAGAAACTCCTATGAGATTCAAAGAACTAAATGAACTGTGGGATAAGGTATAATGCTTGTTTCTTACTTTGACTTGCTTCTCCACCTTGGTAGCATGCTTCAGGTACTTTGATACTTCAAGACTTCTATTCACTCTTATTTCTATCTTGAAGAGTCATAACTCTGTTTTATGGGATTCTCAGCTTGAAAATGGTCAAATCCTTGGAAATGAAAGCAATGATGCTTCATATTCACATAAATAGGTGTTGTTTTAGCCTCTATATGATTTTTCTTTCTACAACTACCAAATTCACCAATAGAAACTCCTATGAGATTCAAAGAACTATATGAACTGTGGGATAAGGTATAATGCTTGTTTCTTACTTTGACTTGCTTCTCCACCTTGGTAGCATGCTTCAGGTACTTTGATACTTCTACACTTCTATTCACTCTCATTTTTATCTTGAAGAGTCATAACTCTATTTTATGGGATTCTCAGCTTGAAAATGGTCAAATCATTGGATCTGAAAGCAATGATGCTTCATATTCACATAAATAGGTGTTATTTTAGGCTCCATATGTGTCTTCTTTCTACAACTCCCAAATTCACCAATAGAAACTCCTATATGATTCAAAGAACTATATGAACTGTGGGATAAGCTATAATGCTTGTTTCTTACTTTGACTTGCTTCTCCACCTTGGTAGAATGCTTTAGGTACTTTGATACTTCAACACTTCTATTCACTCTTATTTCTATCTTGAAGAGTCATAACTCTGTTTTTGGGATTCTTAGCTTGAAAATGCTCAAATCCTTGGAAATGAAAGCATAAATTCTTCATATTCACATAAGTAGGTGTTGTTTTAGCCTCTATAAGTGTGTTCTTTCTACAACTACCAAATTCACAAGTAGAAACTCCTATGAGATTCAAAGAACTATATGAACTGTGGGATAAGCTATAATGCTTTTTCTTACTTTGACTTGCTTCTCCACCTTTGTAGCATGCTTCAGGTACTTTGATACTTCTACACTTCTATTCACTCTCATTTATATCTTGAAGAGTCATAACTCTGTTTTATGGGATTCTCAGTTTGAAAATGGTCAAATCATTGGATATGAAAGCAATGATGCTTCATATTCACATAAATAGGTGTTGTTTTAGCCTCCATATGATTCTTCTTTGTACAACTCCCAAATTCGCCAATAGAAACTCCTATGAGATTCAAAGAACTAAAGGAACTGTAGGATAAGCTATACTGCTTGTTTCTTACTTTGACTTGCTTCTCCACCTTGGTAGCATGCTTTAGGTACTTTGATACTTCAACACTTCTATTCACTCTCATTTCTATCTTAAGAGTCACAACTCTGTTTTTGGGATTCTCAGCTTGAAAATGGTCAAATCATTGGATATGAAAGCAATGATGCTTCATATTCACATAAATAGGTGTTGTTTTAGCCTCCATATGTGTGGTCTTTCTACAACTACCAAATTCACCAATATAAACTCCTATGAGATTCAAAGAACTATATGAACTGTGGGATAAGCTATAATGCTTGTTTCTTACTTTGACTTGCTTCTCCACCTTGGTAGCATGCTTCAGGTACTTTGATACTTCTACACTTCTATTCACTCTCATTTTTATCTTGAAGAGTCATAACTCTGTTTTATGGGATTCTCAGCTTGAAAATGGTCAAATCATTGGATCTGAAAGCAATGATGCTTCATATTCACATAAATAGGTGTTGTTTTAGGCTCCATATGTGTCTTCTTTCTACAACTCCCAAATTCACCAATAGAAACTCCTATGAGATTCAAAGAACTATATGAACTGTGGGATAAGCTATAATGCTTGTTTCTTACTTTGACTTGCTTCTCCACCTTGGTAGAATGCTTTAGGTACTTTGATACTTCAACACTTCTATTCACTCTCATTTCTATCTTGAAGAGTCATAACTCTGTTTTTGGGATTCTTAGCTTGAAAATGCTCAAATCCTTGGAAATGAAAGCATAAATTCTTCATATTCACATAAGTAGGTGTTGTTTTAGCCTCTATTAGTGTGTTCTTTCTACAACTACCAAATTCACCACTAGAAACTCCTATGAGATTCAAAGAACTATATGAACTGTGGGATAAGCTATAATGCTTTTTCTTACTTTGACTTGCTTCTCCACCTTTGTAGCATGCTTCAGGTACTTTGATACTTCTACACTTCTATTCACTCTCATTTATATCTTGAAGAGTCATAACTTTCTTTTATGGGATTCTCAGTTTGAAAATGGTCAAATCATTGGATATGAAAGCAATGATGCTTCATATTCACATAAATAGGTGTTGTTTTAGCCTCCATATGATTCTTCTTTGTACAACTCCCAAATTCGCCAATAGAAACTCCTATGAGATTCAAAGAACTAAAGGAACTGTAGGATAAGCTATACTGCTTGTTTCTTACTTTGACTTGCTTCTCCACCTTGGTAGCATGCTTTAGGTACTTTGATACTTCAACACTTCTATTCACTCTCATTTCTATCTTGAAGAGTCATAACTCTGTTTTATGGGATTCTCAGCTTGAAAATGGTCAAATCATTGGATATGAAAGCAATGATGCTTCATATTCACATAAATAGGTGTTGTTTTAGCCTCCATATGTGTGGTCCTTCTACAACTACCAAATTCACCAATAGAAACTCCTATGAGATTCAAAGAACTATATGAACTGTGGGATAAGCTATAATGCTTGTTTCTTACTTTGACTTGCTTCTCCACCTTGGTAGCATGCTTCAGGTACTTTGATACTTCTACACTTCTATTCACTCTCATTTTTATCTTGAAGAGTCATAACTCTGTTTTATGGGATTCTCAGCTTGAAAATGGTCAAATCATTGGATCTGAAAGCAATGATGCTTCATATTCACATAAATAGGTGTTGTTTTAGGCTCCATATGTGTCTTCTTTCTACAACTCCCAAATTCACCAATAGAAACTCCTATGAGATTCAAAGAACTATATGAACTGTGGGATAAGCTATAATGCTTGTTTCTTACTTTGACTTGCTTCTCCACCTTGGTAGCATGCTTCAGGTACTTTGATACTTCAAGACTTCTATTCACTCTTATTTCTATCTTGAAGAGTCATAACTCTGTTTTTGGGATTCTTAGCTTGAAAATGCTCAAATCCTTGGAAATGAAAGCATAAATTCTTCATATTCACATAAGTAGGTGTTGTTTTAGCCTCTATAAGTGTGTTCTTTCTACAACTACCAAATTCACCACTAGAAACTCCTATGAGATTCAAAGAACTATATGAACTGTGGGATAAGCTATAATGCTTTTTCTTACTTTGACTTGCTTCTCCACCTTTGTAGCATGCTTCAGGTACTTTGATACTTCTACACTTCTATTCACTCTCATTTATATCTTGAAGAGTCATAACTCTGTTTTATGGGATTCTCAGTTTGAAAATGGTCAAATCATTGGATATGAAAGCAATGATGCTTCATATTCACATAAATAGGTGTTGTTTTAGCCTCCATATGATTCTTCTTTCTACAACTCCCAAATTCGCCAATAGAAACTCCTATGAGATTCAAAGAACTAAAGGAACTGTGGGATAAGGTATAATGCTTGTTTCTTACTTTGACTTGCTTCTCCACCTTGGTAGCATGCTTTAGGTACTTTGATACTTCAACACTTCTATTCACTCTCATTTCTATCTTAAGAGTCACAACTCTGTTTTTGGGATTCTCAGCTTGAAAATGGTCAAATCATTGGATATGAAAGCAATGATGCTTCATATTCACATAAATAGGTGTTGTTTTAGCCTCCATATGTGTGGTCTTTCTACAACTACCAAATTCACCAATATAAACTCCTATGAGATTCAAAGAACTATATGAACTGTTGGATAAGCTATAATGCTTGTTTCTTACTTTGACTTGCTTATCCACCTTGGTAGCATGCTTTAGGTACTTTGATACTTCAAGACTACGATTCAATCTCATATCTATCTTGAAGAGTCATAACTCTGTTTTTGGGATTCTCAGCTTGAAAATGCTCAAATCCTTGGAAATAAAAGCATAAATTCTTCATATTCACATAAATAGGTGTTGTTTTAGCCTCCATATGTGTGGTCCTTCTACAACTACCAAATTCACCAATAGAAACTCCTATGAGATTCAAAGAACTATATGAACTGTGGGATAAGCTATAATGCTTGTTTCTTACTTTGACTTGCTTCTCCACCTTGGTAGCATGCTTCAGGTACTTTGATACTTCAAGACTTCTATTCACTCTTATTTCTATCTTGAAGAGTCATAACTCTGTTTTATGGGATTCTCAGCTTGAAAATGGTCAAATCCTTGGAAATGAAAGCAATGATGCTTCATATTCACATGAATAGGTGTTGTTTTAGCCTCTATATGATTTTTCTTTCTACAACTACCAAATTCACCAATAGAAACTCCTATGAGATTCAAAGAACTATATGAACTGTGGGATAAGGTATAATGCTTGTTTCTTACTTTGACTTGCTTCTCCACCTTGGTAGCATGCTTCAGGTACTTTGATACTTCTACACTTCTATTCACTCTCATTTCTATCTTGAAGAGTCATAACTCTGTTTTATGGGATTCTCAGCTTGAAAATGGTCAAATCATTTGATATGAAAGCAATGATGCTTCATATTCACATAAATAGGTGTTGTTTTAGCCTCTATATGATTTTTCTTTCTACAACTACCAAATTCACCAATAGAAACTCCTATGAGATTCAAAGAACTATATGAACTGTGGGATAAGGTATATGGCTTGTTTCTTACTTTGACTTGCTTCTCCACCTTGGTAGCATGCTTCAGGTACTTTGATACTTCTACACTTCTATTCACTCTCATTTTTATCTTGAAGAGTCATAACTCTATTTTATGGGATTCTCAGCTTGAAAATGGTCAAATCATTGGATCTGAAAGCAATGATGCTTCATATTCACATAAATAGGTGTTATTTTAGGCTCCATATGTGTCTTCTTTCTACAACTCCCAAATTCACCAATAGAAACTCCTATAAGATTCAAAGAACTATATGAACTGTGGGATAAGCTATAATGCTTGTTTCTTACTTTGACTTGCTTCTCCACCTTGGTAGAATGCTTTAGGTACTTTGATACTTCAACACTTCTATTCACTCTCATTTCTATCTTGAAGAGTCACAACTCTGTTTTTGGGATTTTCAGCTTGAAAATGGTCAAATTCTTAGAAATGAAAGCATTGATTCTTCATATTCACATAAATAGGTGTTGTTTTAGCCGCCATATGTGTCTTCTTTCTATAACTCCCAAATTCACAAGTAGAAACTCCTATGAGATTCAAAGAACTAAATGAACTGTGGGATAAGCTATAATGCTTGTTTCTTACTTTGACTTGCTTCTCCACCTTGGTAGCATGTTTTAGGTACTTTGATACTTCAACACTTCTATTCACTCTCATTTCTATCTTGAAGAGTCACAACTCTGTTTTTGGGATTCTCAGCTTGAAAATGGTCAAATCCTTGGAAATGAAAGCATTGATTCTTCATTTTTACATAAATTGGTGTTGTTTTAGCCGTCATTTGAGTCTTCTATCTACAACTCCCAAATTCACCAATAGAAACTCCTATGTGATTCAAAGAACTATTTGAAATGTGGGATAAGCTATAATGCTTGTTTCTTACTTTGACTTGCTTCTCCACCTTTGTAGCATGCTTCAGGTACTTTGATACTTCTACACTTCTATTCACTCTCATTTATATCTTGAAGAGTCATAACTCTGTTTTATGGGATTCTCAGCTTGAAAATGGTCAAATCATTTGATATGAAAGCAATGATGCTTCATATTCACATAAATAAGTGTTATTTTAGCCTCCATATGATTCTTCTTTCTACAATTCCCAAATTCGCCAATAGAAACTCCTATGGGATTCAAAGAACTATATGAACTGTGGGATAAGCTATAATGCTTGTTTCTTACTTTGACTTGCTTCTCCACCTTGGTAGCATGCTTCAGGTACTTTGATACTTCTACACTTCTATTCACTCTCATTTTTATCTTGAAGAGTCATAACTCTGTTTTATGGGATTCTCAGCTTGAAAATGGTCAAATCATTGGATCTGAAAGTAATGATGCTTCATATTCACATAAATAGGTGTTGTTTTAGGCTCCATATGTGTCTTCTTTCTACAACTCCCAAATTCACCAATAGAAACTCCTATGAGATTCAAAGAACTATATGAACTGTGGGATAAGCTATAATGCTTGTTTCTTACTTTGACTTGCTTCTCCACTTTGGTAGCATGCTTCAGGTACTTTGATACTTCAAGACTTCTATTCACTCTTATTTCTATCTTGAAGAGTCATAACTCTGTTTTTGGGATTCTTAGCTTGAAAATGCTCAAATCCTTGGAAATGAAAGCATAAATTCTTCATATTCACATAAATAGGTGTTGTTTTAGCCTCTATATGTGTGTTCTTTCTACAACTACCAAATTCACCACTAGAAACTCCTATGAGATTCAAAGAACTAAATGAACTGTGGGATAAGCTATAATGCTTGTTTCTTACTTTGACTTGCTTCTCCACCTTGGTAGCATGTTTTAGGTACTTTGATACTTCAACACTTCTATTCACTCTCATTTCTATCTTGAAGAGTCACAACTCTGTTTTTGGGATTCTCAGCTTGAAAATGGTCAAATCCTTGGAAATGAAAGCATTGATTCTTCAATTTTACATAAATTGGTGTTGTTTTAGCCTCCATTTGAGTCTTCTATCTACAACTCCCAAATTCACCAATAGTAACTCCTATGTGATTCAAAGAACTATTTGAACTGCGGGATAAGCTATAATGCTTGTTTCTTACTTTGACTTGCTTCTCCACCTTTGTAGCATGCTTCAGGTCCTTTGATACTTCTACACTTCTATTTACTCTCATTTATATCTTGAAGAGTCATAACTCTGTTTTATGGGATTCTCAGCTTGAAAATGGTCAAATCATTTGATATGAAAGCAATGATGCTTCATATTCACATAAATAAGTGTTGTTTTAGCCTCCATGTGATTCTTCTTTCTACAACCCCCAAATTCGCCAATAGAAACTCCTATGAGATTCAAAGAACTATATGAACTGTGGGATAAGCTATAATGCTTGTTTCTTACTTTGACTTACTTCTCCACCTTGGTAGCATGCTTCAGGTACTTTGATACTTCTACACTTCTATTCACTCTCATTTTTATCTTGAAGAGTCATAACTCTATTTTATGGGATTCTCAGCTTGAAAATGGTCAAATCATTGGATCTGAAAGTAATGATGCTTCATATTCACATAAATAGGTGTTGTTTTAGGCTCCATATGTGTCTTCTTTCTACAACTCCCAAATTCACCAATAGAAACTCCTATGAGATTCAAAGAACTATATGAACTGTTGGATAAGCTATAATGCTTGTTTCTTACTTTGACTTGCTTATCCACCTTGGTAGCATGCTTTAGGTACTTTGATACTTCAAGACTACTATTCAATCTCATTTCTATCTTGAAGAGTCATAACTCTGTTTTTGGGATTCTCAGCTTGAAAATGCTCAAATCCTTGGAAATAAAAGCATAAATTCTTCATATTCACATAAATAGGTGTTGTTTTAGCCTCCATATGTGTGGTCTTTCTACAACTACCAAATTCACCAATATAAACTCCTATGAGATTCAAAGAACTATATGAACTGTGGGATAAGCTATAATGCTTGTTTCTTACTTTGACTTGCTTCTCCACCTTGGTAGCATGCTTCAGGTACTTTGATACTTCAAGACTTCTATTCACTCTTATTTCTATCTTGAAGAGTCATAACTCTGTTTTATGGGATTCTCAGCTTGAAAATGGTCAAATCCTTGGAAATGAAAGCAATGATGCTTCATATTCACATGAATAGGTGTTGTTTTAGCCTCTATATGATTTTTCTTTCTACAACTACCAAATTCACCAATAGAAACTCCTATGAGATTCAAAGAACTATATGAACTGTGGGATAAGGTATAATGCTTGTTTCTTACTTTGACTTACTTCTCCACCTTGGTAGCATGCTTCAGGTACTTTGATACTTCTACACTTCTATTCACTCTCATTTCTATCTTGAAGAGTCATAACTCTGTTTTATGGGATTCTCAGCTTGAAAATGGTCAAATCATTTGATATGAAAGCAATGATGCTTCATATTCACATAAATAGGTGTTGTTTTAGCCTCTATATGATTTTTCTTTCTACAACTACCAAATTCACCAATAGAAACTCCTATGAGATTCAAAGAACTATATGAACTGTGGGATAAGGTATAATGCTTGTTTCTTACTTTGACTTGCTTCTCCACCTTGGTAGAATGCTTTAGGTACTTTGATACTTCAACACTTCTATTCACTCTCATTTCTATCTTGAAGAGTCACAACTCTGTTTTTGGGATTCTCAGCTTGAAAATGGTCAAATCATTGGAAATGAAAGCAATGATGCTTCATATTCACATAAATAGGTGTTGTTTTAGCCGCCATAAGTGTCTTCTTTCTACAACTCCCAAATTCACAAGTAGAAACTCCTATGAGATTCAAAGAACTAAATGAAATGTGGGATAAGCTATAATGCTTGTTTCTTACTTTGACTTGCTTCTCCACCTTGGTAGCATGTTTTAGGTACTTTGATACTTCAACACTTCTATTCACTCTCATTTCTATCTTGAAGAGTCACAACTCTGTTTTTGGGATTCTCAGCTTGAAAATGGTCAAATCCTTGGAAATGAAAGCATTGATTCTTCATTTTTACATAAATTGGTGTTGTTTTAGCCTCCATTTGAGTCTTCTATCTACAACTCCCAAATTCACCAATAGAAACTCCTATGTGATTCAAAGAACTATTTGAACTGTGGGATAAGCTATAATGCTTGTTTCTTACTTTGACTTGCTTCTCCACCTTTGTAGCATGCTTCAGGTACTTTGATACTTCTACACTTCTATTCACTCTCATTTATATCTTGAAGAGTCATAACTCTGTTTTATGGGATTCTCAGCTTGAAAATGGTCAAATCATTTGATATGAAAGCAATGATGCTTCATATTCACATAAATATGTGTTGTTTTAGCCTCCATATGATTCTTCTTTCTACAACTCCCAAATTCGCCAATAGAAACTCCTATGAGATTCAAAGAACTATATGAACTGTGGGATAAGCTATAATGCTTGTTTCTTACTTTGACTTGCTTCTCCACCTTGGTAGCATGCTTCAGGTACATTGATACTTCAAGACTTCTATTCACTCTTATTTCTATCTTGAAGAGTCATAACTCTGTTTTTGGGATTCTCAGCTTGAAAATGGTCAAATCATTGGATCTGAAAGTAATGATGCTTCATATTCACATAAATAGGTGTTGTTTTAGGCTCCATATGTGTCTTCTTTCTACAACTCCCAAATTCACCAATAGAAACTCCTATGAGATTCAAAGAACTATATGAACTGTGGGATAAGCTATAATGCTTGTTTCTTACTTTGACTTGCTTCTCCACCTTGGTAGCATGCTTCAGGTACTTTGATACTTCAAGACTTCTATTCACTCTTATTTCTATCTTGAAGAGTCATAACTCTGTTTTTGGGATTCTTAGCTTGAAAATGCTCAAATCCTTGGAAATGAAAGCATAAATTCTTCATATTCACATAAATAGGTGTTGTTTTAGCCTCTATATGTGTGTTCTTTCTACAACTACCAAATTCACCACTAGAAACTCCTATGAGATTCAAAGAACTATATGAACTGTGGGATAAGCTATAATGCTTGTTTCTTACTTTGACTTGCTTCTCCACCTTTGTAGCATGCTTCAGGTACTTTGATACTTCTACACTTCTATTCACTCTCATTTATATCTTGAAGAGACATAACTCTGTTTTATGGGATTCTCAGTTTGAAAATGGTCAAATCGTTGGATATGAAAGCAATGATGCTTCATATTCACATAAATAGGTGTTGTTTTAGCCTCCATATGATTCTTCTTTGTACAACTCCTAAATTCGCCAATAGAAACTCCTATGAGATTCAAAGAACTAAAGGAACTGTGGGATAAGCTATACTTCTTGTTTCTTACTTTGACTTGCTTCTCCACCTTGGTAGCATGCTTTAGGTACTTTGATACTTCAACAATTCTATTCACTCTCATTTCTATCTTAAGAGTCACAACTCTATTTTTGGGATTCTCAGCTTGAAAATGGTCAAATCATTGGATATGAAAGCAATGATGCTTCATATTCACATAAATAGGTGTTGTTTTAGCCTCCATATGTGTGGTCTTTCTACAACTACCAAATTCACCAATATAAACTCCTATGAGATTCAAAGAACTATTTGAACTGTTGGATAAGCTATAATGCTTGTTTCTTACTTTGACTTGCTTATCCACCTTGGTAGCATGCTTTAGGTACTTTGATACTTCAAGACTACGATTCAATCTCATATCTATCTTGAAGAGTCATAACTCTGTTTTTGGGATTCTCAGCTTGAAAATGCTCAAATCCTTGGAAATAAAAGCATAAATTCTTCATATTCACATAAATAGGTGTTGTTTTAGCCTCCATATGTGTGGTCCTTCTACAACTACCAAATTCACCAATAGAAACTCCTATGAGATTCAAAGAACTATATGAACTGTGGGATAAGCTGATATGATCATGAAGATGGAACTCGAACCTGAGCTTGTAGCCGAGGAAGCTAAGCATGAACCAGCTGGATCCAACTCAAGGAAGCTTCAAGAAAGTCTAAGGCGAAGGACAAAATCATCAATGAAGATTTGGCTCAGCCCAACAACGATATTTGATCCAGGAATTTCAAGACAATGCTTATCAAACCACTTTGGTTTTGATTCAAGCTAAGTGATCTTAACAATGGGAAAAGGGGTTTTGGTGAGTGCTCTTTTCCCTTGTCAAGTTTTTCCCACTGGGTTTTCTTGACAAGGTTTTAGCGAGACTTCCAAACCTTCTTTTACGGCATTGCCCATTGTTGAAATCCGTATCTACGGCTCAGCCATCTTTAGGCCCATTTTTCTTTCTTTTAGGCCCATTTTCGTTTTGGCCTTTGTTCTTTCTGTTTCAGACTTAGTTCTATTTTATTTCTATTTTATTTCTGTTGAGGACACTTGTCGATCATGCAAAGGCTTCGCCTCATGCAGATCTGAGCCTCTATAACCTTGTTTCTTCAGATCTGAGATTTCTTATCAAACATTTTAATCAAAAACCTCTTTCCTTTGTTTGATCTGAATCTGTATGTGTCATATTATAGATTCAACTTGTGAATGCTTTGGTGTGTCATATCCATAGCACGAATCAAGCTTGAAAGTTCAAAGGAATTCCGCAGCCTTTGGAAGTTTCTCTCAATCCATCAAACCCTCTTTTCAACTTCACAAGTGCCGATCTAGGGAAGATCTCATCAAGTGGTATCAGAGCCGCGCTTAGAAGTTAAGTGTTTTCGTTCTCGTGTCGTTCCTTAAATCTGGATAAAACCGATCATATCTTGTCATTCAGAGTCTTATCTTTCAGATTTGCTGTCGAATCGTCTTGTTCTAGGTCGTATTCTGATAGTTATACCTGTTTGAATTCTGGATCTTTACGAAAAACGATTCTGTGAAAACTGTCTGTTCATCTTCTGTATTGCTCGATTTTTCTAGAAATGCTTGTGACTTGTTTTGATGTTTCGTTCATTGATTATGTTGCTAGGATGAGTTAACTTGTTTTAAAAACTGAAATCAGAATTTTCGGAGTTGAACCGAAATTTTAATCGAATTTTGATTGCATTGTGTTCTGGAAAAACGATTTGGTGAAAACTGTCTGTTCATCTTCTGTCTTGCTCGATTTTTCTAGAAATACTTGTGACTTATTTTGATGTTTCGATCATTTATTCTATTACTAGGATGAGTTAAATTGTGTTTAAAATTGGAATCAGAATTTTTGGAGTTAAACTGAAATTTAAATCGAATTTTAAGTGCACCCCTGTCTGTCTGTCCAATCTGTGTTGTTACTTGAAGAACTTGTAACTGCGTGTTGTGTTTTGTGTGTGCGATCGATTTGCTTTCAAAAGAACTTGCTACTGGGTTTGTTTTGTGTTGTTTTCAGGCAGATATGGCTGATCATTAAGAAAAAAATCCAAGTACAGCAATGACTACTCACGAAGGAAAGGATTTGTTCTACACTAGGTGCCAGGTTCAAAGCAAGATATGCAGCCTTATGATTGATGAAAGGAGTTCCAACAATGTGGCAAGTGAATATATGGTCAAGAAGCTTGGACTGACAGTGAAGGAGCACCCATGGCTCGATGATAATTACAACTTAAGAGTGATCCATCAAGTTACTATTGCGATATTCATTGTAAAATATGAAAGCGAGGTTTTGTGTGATGTTCAACCGATGGAATCATGTCACATCCTCCTTGGAAAACCATGGCTAAACAAATATCAAGCGATCCATGAGTATTCTGGTTCAAAAAAACGATATTCGTTTAAGTACAAAGGAAGAAAGCATGGTTTGGTTGCAATGAAACCACATGAGATTCAACAAGATCAGCTCATCGTAAAGCAAAGAGTAAGACAGTTTGTAAGTGAATCTCTAAACTCTCTTCCTCCAAAAGAAAAGATTCTTGCGATTGATAAAGAAACTCCTATGAGTTTAACTAACGTTGCACCGGAGCTACCATCTCCGAGTAAGCATTCTTTTCAGTTGCAGGATCATAAGGACACCACAGAAGGTCCAAAGGAGTTATCAACCACCCTGAACTACCTGGACGTAATGAGAAGAAAAGCTAGTTCAAGCTCTAGGCATGCAGAAACTGAGAAGCATCACATGTGTGACAAGCTGAAACAAATTCCAAAGGTCCTCCACGGTTCAAAAAAGAAAATATGCCTAGCAAGGAACTTATAACTATTCACTCTAACTCACTAAAGGCTGGTGAGATGAAACAAACTTTACTCTCTAAACCACATATGCGTAAGTTTGTCTATAGAGAAACTCCTTTGAGCTTAACTAACCTTGCACCGGTGCTGCGAGTGAGATATCTTGTCATTTTCAGGATTTTAGAAGTGTTATTCCTCGAAAGAAGTCTTGTGACTTGCTACTTCCAAGCTGTGCCATAGAGCGTCCTATTGCCTTTGAAAAAAGCAAACATTGAGACAATTAGCTGTGACACCGAAACAAACAAGGTAAGGAAATTATTGTGGCTGATGCAATAATTCCAAGGTATGTTTTTCTTTTTTATTCCGAGAAGCTAAGTTGCTGGAACTTGAACACATTAGAATGATTTATGATTCAAATGATAATTTTAAAAATGTGTTTCCATCTCGTGAGGAATTTGAGTATAAAAAGTTCTTTAGGCATGGAGGATTTTTATTTGATAAAACGAGTGAACCTAATAAAAATTTTGTGCTTATGGATATTGCTAGTTTCTTTAATTCTGCTTAGTGCTTCGCCTAATTATGAATTATTCTTTAGAGAAATTGTTTACTTTGATAGCACTCTGAATTTTAATAAACACTTAGATGATCATGCTGAACATGTGAATTTTGTTTTAAATGATCTAAGTGGAAATCTGTTTGCTAGTCGAAATGAGCATATCGTTGGCACCTATGATCTTTTGTCTCGAGTTTTTGCTGTGAATATACAAGATATACAGATTGGAGAGGTGAGTTTTCATGCACCAAAAATATGGCTCTACCATGTTTAGCTTAAGAAAAATGTTGTTCTTGAACCAATGAAGCATTTGAGAAAGGAGCAGACAAGCAAGCAGAAGCGATGCCAAATGATCTTTGAGCCTGGTGGAAATTTCCGGAGCCAAATGAAGAATGGGCGTTCACCAAACCAAGCAAAGATCAATCTGATATCAAGAAGCGATTATCCTTTTCAAATCTCCGAGCGGTCAATAAAAAAGCTTATAAAAAAAAGCTTGCAAGGTGAGTACAATCTGAGTTTACTTTTCAATTTTTCTAACTTAATCCTTTTCCTTGCAGAGTGTTCGGATTTGAGGTCAAATCTTTTTCAAGTGGAAGAGGATGATATGATCATGAAGATGGAACTTCGAACCTGAGCTTGTAGCCGAGGCAGCTACCCATGACCCAGCTGGCTCCACCTCAAGGCAGCTTCCAGAAACTCTAAGGCGAAGGACAAAATCCTCAATGCAGATTTGGCTCAGCCCAACAACGATATTTGATCCGGGAATTTCAAGACAATGCTTATCAAACCACTTTGGTTTTGATTCAAGCTAAGTGATCTTAACAATGGGAAAAGGGTTTTGGTGAGTGCTCTTTTCCTTGTCAAGTTTTTCCCACTGGGTTTTCTTGACAAGGTTTTAGCGAGACTTCCAAACCTTCTTTTTTCGCCATTGCCCATTGTTGAAATCCGTGTCTGTGGCTCCAGCCATCTTTAGGCCCATTTTTCTTTCTTTTTAGGCCCATTTTCGTTTTGGCCTTTGTTCTTTCTGTTTCAGACTTAGTTCTATTTTATTTCTATTTTATTTCTGTTGAGGACACTTGTCGATCATGCCAAACCGCCTCATGCGAATCTGAGCCTCTATAACCTTGTTTCTTCAGATCTGAGATTTCTTATCAAACATTTTAATCAAAAACCTCTTTCCTTTGTTTGATCTGAATCTGTATGTGTCATATTATAGATTCACCTTGTGAATGCTTTGGTGTGTCATATCCATAGCACGAATCAAGCTTGAAAGTTCAAAGGAATTCCGCAGCCTTTGGAAGTTTCTCTCAATCCATCAAACCCTCTTTTCAACTTCACAAGTGCCGATCTAGGGAAGATCTCATCATAAGCTATAATGCTTGTTTCTTACTTTGACTTGCTTCTCCACCTTGGTAGCATGCTTCAGGTACTTTGATACTTCAAGACTTCTATTCACTCTTATTTCTATCTTGAAGAGTCATAACTCTGTTTTATGGGATTCTCAGCTTGAAAATGGTCAAATCCTTGGAAATGAAAGCAATGATGCTTCATATTCACATGAATAGGTGTTGTTTTAGCCTCTATATGATTTTTCTTTCTACAACTACCAAATTCACCAATAGAAACTCCTATGAGATTCAAAGAACTATATGAACTGTGGGATAAGGTATAATGCTTGTTTCTTACTTTGACTTACTTCTCCACCTTGGTAGTATGCTTCAGGTACTTTGATACTTCTACACTTCTATTCACTCTCATTTCTATCTTGAAGAGTCATAACTCTATTTTATGGGATTCTCAGCTTGAAAATGGTCAAATCATTTGATATGAAAGCAATGATGCTTCATATTCACATAAATAGGTGTTGTTTTAGCCTCTATATGATTTTTCTTTCTACAACTACCAAATTCACCAATAGAAACTCCTATGAAATTCAAAGAACTATATGAACTGTGGGATAAGGTATAATGCTTGTTTCTTACTTTGACTTGCTTCTCCACCTTGGTAGCATGCTTCAGGTACTTTGATACTTCTACACTTCTATTCACTCTCATTTTTATCTTGAAGAGTCATAACTCTGTTTTATGGGATTCTCAGCTTGAAAATGGTCAAATCATTGGATCTGAAAGCAATGATGCTTCATATTCACATAAATAGGTGTTGTTTTAGGCTCCATATGTGTCTTCTTTCTACAACTCCCAAATTCACCAATAGAAACTCCTATAAGATTCAAAGAACTATATGAACTGTGGGATAAGCTATAATGCTTGTTTCTTACTTTGACTTGCTTCTCCACCTTGGTAGAATGCTTTAGGTACTTTGATACTTCAACACTTCTATTCACTCTCATTTCTATCTTGAAGAGTCACAACTCTGTTTTTGGGATTTTCAGCTTGAAAATGGTCAAATTCTTAGAAATGAAAGCATTGATTCTTCATATTCACATAAATAGGTGTTGTTTTAGCCGCCATATGTGTCTTCTTTCTATAACTCCCAAATTCACAAGTAGAAACTCCTATGAGATTCAAAGAACTAAATGAACTATGGGATAAGCTATAATGCTTGTTTCTTACTTTGACTTGCTTCTCCACCTTGGTAGCATGTTTTAGGTACTTTGATACTTCAACACTTCTATTCACTCTCATTTCTATCTTGAAGAGTCACAACTCTGATTTTGGGATTCTCAGCTTGAAAATGGTCAAATCCTTGGAAATGAAAGCATTGATTCTTCATTTTTACATAAATTGGTGTTGTTTTAGCCTCCATTTGAGTCTTCTATCTACAACTCCCAAATTCACCAATAGAAACTCCTATGTGATTCAAAGAACTATTTGAACTGTGGGATAAGCTATAATGCTTGTTTCTTACTTTGACTTGCTTCTCCACCTTTGTAGCATGCTTCAGGTACTTTGATACTTCTACACTTCTATTCACTCTCATTTATATCTTGAAGAGTCATAACTCTGTTTTATGGGATTCTCAGCTTGAAAATGGTCAAATCATTTGATATGAAAGCAATGATGCTTCATATTCACATAAATAAGTGTTGTTTTAGCCTCCATATGATTCTTCTTTCTACAACTCCCAAATTCGCCAATAGAAACTCCTATAAGATTCAAAGAACTATATGAACTGTGGGATAAGCTATAATGCTTGTTTCTTACTTTGACTTGCTTCTCCACCTTGGTAGCATGCTTCAGGTACTTTGATACTTCTACACTTCTATTCACTCTCATTTTTATCTTGAAGAGTCATAACTCTGTTTTATGGGATTCTCAGCTTGAAAATGGTCAAATCATTGGATCTGAAAGTAATGATGCTTCATATTCACATAAATAGGTGTTGTTTTAGGCTCCATATGTGTCTTCTTTCTACAACTCCCAAATTCACCAATAGAAACTCCTATGAGATTCAAAGAACTATATGAACTGTGGGATAAGCTATAATGCTTGTTTCTTACTTTGACTTGCTTCTCCACCTTGGTAGCATGCTTCAGGTACTTTGATACTTCAAGACTTCTATTCACTCTTATTTCTATCTTGAAGAGTCATAACTCTGTTTTTGGGATTCTTAGCTTGAAAATGCTCAAATCCTTGGAAATGAAAGCATAAATTCTTCATATTCACATAAATAGGTGTTGTTTTAGCCTCTATATGTGTGTTCTTTCTACAACTACCAAATTCACCACTAGAAACTCCTATGAGATTCAAAGAACTATATGAACTGTGGGATAAGCTATAATGCTTGTTTCTTACTTTGACTTGCTTCTCCACCTTTGTAGCATGCTTCAGGTACTTTGATACTTCTACACTTCTATTCACTCTCATTTATATCTTGAAGAGTCATAACTCTGTTTTATGGGATTTTCAGTTTGAAA
>CM051376.1:14936694-15000223 GCA_028015245.1 Cardamine occulta | reverse complement strand
GTAGCATGCTTCAGGTACTTTGATACTTCACCACTTCTATTCACTCTTATTTATATCTTGAAGAGTCATAACTCTGTTTTTGGGTTTCTCAGCTTGAAAATAGTCAAATCCTTGGAATTGAAAGCATAGATTCTTCATATTCACATAAATAGGTGTTGTTTTAGCCTCCATATGAGTCTTTTTTCTACAACTCCCAAATTTACCAAAAGAAACTCCTATGAGATTTAAAGAACTATTTGAACTGTGGGATAAGCTATAATGCTTGTTTCTTACTTTGACTTGCTTCTCCTCCTTGTAGCATACTTCAGGTACTTTGATACTTCACCACTTCTATTCACTCTCATTTATATCTTGAAGTGTCATAACTCTGTTTTTGGGATTCTCAGCTTGAAAATGGTCAAATCCTTGGAAATGAAAGCATTGATTCGTCATATTCACATAAATAGGTGTTGTTTTAGCCTCCATATGAGTCTTCTTTTTACAACTCCCAAATTCACCAATAGAAACTCCTATGAGATTCAAAGAACTATTTGAACTGTGGGATCAGCTATAATGCTTGTTTCTTACTTTGACTTGCTTCTCCACCTTGGTAGCATGCTTCAAGTACTTTGATACTTCAAGACTTCTATTTACTCTCATTTCTATCTTGAAGAGTCATAACTCTATTTTTGGGATTCTCAGCTTGAAAATGGTCAAATCCTAGGAATTGAAAGCATAGATTCTTCATATTCACATAAATAGATATTGTTTTAGCGTCCATATGAGTCTTCTATCTACAACTCCCAAATTCACAAATAGAAACTCCTATAAGATTCAAAGAACTATATGAACTGTGGGATAAGCTATCATGCTTGATTCTTACTTTGACTTGCTTCTCCACCTTGGTAGCATGCTTTAGGTACTTTGATACTACAAGACTTCTATTCATTCTCATTTCTATCTTGAAGAGTCATAACTCTGTTTTTGGGATTCTCAGCTTGAAAATGCTCAAATCCTTGGAATTAAAAGCATAGATTCTTCATATTCACATAAATAGGTGTTATTTTAGCCTCTATATGAGTTTTCTTTCTACAACTCCCAAATTCACCAATAGAAACTCCTATGAGATTCAAAGAACTATATGATTTGTGGGATAAGCTATAATGCTTGTTTCTTACTTTGACTTGCTTCTCCACCTTGGTAGCATGCTTCAGGTACTTTGAGACTTCAACACTTCAATTTACTCTAATTTCTATCTTAAAGAGTCATAACTCTGTTTTTGGGATTCTCAACTTGAAAATGCTCAAATCCTTGGAAATGAAAGCATAGATTCTTCATATTCACATAAATAGGTGTTGTTTTAGCCTCCATATGTGTGTTCTTTCTACAACTCCCAAATTCACCATTAGAAACTCCTATGAGATTCAAAGAACTATTTGAACTGTGGGATAAGAGTTAAGGGTTTAGGTTTTAGGGTTTAGAGTTTAGGGTTTAGGGTTTAGGGTTTTGGTTTAGAGTTTAGGGTTTAGTGTTTAGGGTTAAGGGTTTGGGGTTAAAGGTTTATGATTTAGGGTTTAGGGTTTAGGGTTTGGGGTTTAGGGTTTAGGGTTTAGGGTTTAGGGTTTAGGGTTTAGGGTTTAGTGGTTAAGGTTTAGGATTTAGGGTTAAGGGTTTAGGGTTTAGATCATATGGTTTAAGGTTGAGGGTATAGGGTTTAGGGTTTAGTGTTTAGGATTGGGTTTAGGGTTTAGAGTTTAGAGTTAAGAGTTTAGGGTTTATGGTTTAGGGTTTATTGTTAAATGTTTACGGTAGAGGGTGTATTGATTGGGGTTAAGAGTTTAGGGTTAATATTTTAAGGTTTGGGGTTTAGAGTTTAGAGTTTGGGGTTACGGTTTAAGGTTTATATGTTAGGGTTTTAAGGTTTAGGGTTTAGGGTTTACGGTTTAATGTTTAAAGTTTAGGGTTTTGGGTTTAGAGTTTAGTGTTTCGAGTTTACGGTTTAGGGTTTAAGGTTTTATGTATTGGGTTTAGTGTTTAGGGTTTAGGGTTTAGAGTTTACGGTTTAAGGATTAGGGTTTAGGGTTAAGGGTTAAGGGTTGCGCTTAAACCAGAGGAAGAAGAGATCACTTTTATCTCTTAAAACTTGTCCCTCAACCAAATGAGTTTTAGTTGTTGCATATCATGATCCACCAGTTCGTGCTTAATAAATGTTAAAGGGATAGTTTACTTTGAATGCTTGTTTTGGCTGAGTCTTAGTGTTGAATTCTATGTGATGAGTATGGCTAAAGCTTTTAAGTAAAACTGTTGTGATTTGCATGCTAAAACTATTAACTGTGGTATTGACTTCAGAGGTTTGCTTAGTTTGCTAGGTTCCAAGTTCCCACTTTCAACCCTACTCCTTTCATCTTATTCTTTCTATTTGCTTGAAGGCAAGCAAAGGATAAGTTTGGGGGAGTTTGATAACATTGCATTTTGGCATAGGTTTTAAGTATTACTCTTATCACTTATTGTATTTATTTAACATTTAGGATATTTAGCCTCTTTGCATTAGTTTGCATGCATTTTGCATACATGTGGTACTTTCAGGTACTTGGAGCTGCAAGGAGTCATCACTCGAGTAAGCACTCAGCCATGAAGACACGTAGGGAGTTCTGCAAGGAGTCATGACTCGAGTGACATGGAGCCATAGAGTTGAAGACTGCAAAGGAATCTTAAGTTGCTCGAGGAGGCTACTCGGATGAAGACTCGAGGAGGTCACTCGACCAGACCACTCAACGTCAGGGTCGAGTGGTGACCACCGTTTCTAGAAGATTCTGCAAATTATGGCGAGTTCTCATTATCCCTAATTCTTATGTATAAATACCAAGAATAATCATAACTCGCGGGGAGAGCGTTGACACAAATAGAATTCTGCGCCGCCTTAGAATAATAAGTTTTATCTCTCTTAGTTTTCTCTCTCTAGTTTATCTTTAGATTTCGATTCGGAATTTTGCAGCTCTTAGTAATTTTAATAAGATCGAGTTTTGATTTACTATTCCTTTTTCGAAATTTCTTTCTCATCAGATCATCCTTCAGCTATGACAAGTTTTAGCTTTTCTGGGCTTTTGGCTTCGATGATGATCTCGATGAGTGAGTAGTCGTTTTAGGGGTTTTCGGGGATGGATTAGGTAGTCTCACTAGATCGCCATGGGTTTTTGTTGATTTATGCTGATTCGGTTTTAAAGTCCTTCTTGGGTTCTCGTTTTTAATGCTTGTACCTCTCTGATCAAGAGGATCATGATTTTAGATGGATTCATGAGCAGCAAAAGTGCCTTGAACAATCAAATATAGTTTTTCCGAGGATTAAGACACAATAACGTGAGAGTTGGTCATCAGATGTTGATTTATGTCACGACCCAACTACTCACTTGTTATGAGTCTTTCTTGGCTTTGAAGGATCGATCCTTAGTCACTTGTTGAGACCCTTCACCACGACAGTGGGTTGGATTGGAAGTGAGATCCGTCGCCAAGGGATTCACCCTGAGTTTAGTAAATCAGCACACATGGCGTGAGAGTGTAAATGATCCTATGAGTCTATCCCCGGTATCCCTTTGTCTTTTATTTGAACTAGTTGTCATTTTTAGATCTCTTGTCTATTGCTTTCATTAGAGTTCTTATACCACTCGACCAGTCCACTCGAGTGCACCACTCGAGTGACCCACTTGAGTGCACCAATCGAGTGACCTACTCGAGCTACTTTAGTTTTTACAACTAGTCTTTGATTTCACATGTTTAGTTCATGATTTGTTAAAGTGTGACAGACTCTGCATCTCTAGTTTAAATTTCTGTATTTTAGGTTGTTAGTAAGAAAAACCCCTAAAATATATTGCTTGACTTGCTAGCTTAATCCACATGTTAAGTGCTACAGACATGCTCTAGATTAGGTTCGATATTTCACCCTTTATACTATCAATTGATTGAAACCGACGCAAAAACTTAGTTTCAGCTACCAAGCCAAATGACAATATTTTCTAGTGACATAACACCACCTGTGTCAATAACAAGTAACGCTGGAGTGAATACCTTCATGAAACTTAGACAAGGTACCAAAGGGATTAATATGTTTGTGACATTTGAAGCACCGAATGGTTGTCACATTCAAGGTGAAGACACTAGTGAAGGAAGAGCAGAGGATGAAATAATAAGACTTGATGATTGAACCCCTGAATTTGCAAATCAGCAATTCGAAGAGCAGAATAATGGCACAGAAGATAGAAGAGATGAGCTTGGGGAAGCTGTTCAACCAACAGAGAATGGGCAATCTGATTCAACAAGAGTGGTTCACTTAAACCAGCTTGAAGATGATCAGATGTTGGCAGAAGTGGAGATGGTGGAGGCTATGATACTGCAAGCAGAGGAAACACGGTACAAAAAAGGAAAACAGACACTTACCTTGTTATCTAACTAGACTAGTGGAGACCATGATTATGAGGAATCAAAAGTAGACATGTCAGCCGAGGAGGAAGATAGCAACTACAATAACTTGGAGATGTTGATTGACAGAGAGTATGGCATGGTCTATGGTGGAGAGTCCATGGAGGTAGGAGAGCCATCAGATGGAGGTAGGAGAGCCATCAGAAAATTTGCCAACTAGACGCAAAGGGAAAGAGCCAATAACTGAAGAATATGAGAGAGAAGTGGAAGACAATTTGACAGATTTAGGTCCAAGAAATGACAGAGAGATGCAAGAATATTCAGAACTTGAAAAAACTCTTGTGGAAATGGAACTCGAAATTAGTGATGCATGATAACATCATATTTTTACCTATTTTTACTATCATTTTGATATTGTTTTATGAAGAGTTTGGTGTGTTTTCAAGGCTAAAAATGCTATTATTGAGTATTTCTAGTTTCAAAGAGGTTTTGCAGGTTTTAAGGGAAAATGACACAAAAAATACCAAAAAGGAGCAAAACCCGTTTTGAGGCAATTTCAGAGCATCAGAAGTTTGTCATTCGTTGAAAACCTTACCATGAACCAAATTCAGAGATATTTATATCCTAGAAATTTGGAAGGGTCAAGATTCACCTCGGCCAAGAATCAAAGCAATCCACTCAGCCGTTTGGAAGATACAAGCCAAAGAGTGACGACCCGTCAACCTCGGTCACAAGTCCCGTGACCGAGGCCAACCTTCCTCACTACCTTGGCCACGAGTCCCATGATCGAGGTCAACCTTCCTCACCACCCCGGTCACAAGGCCCATGACCGAGACCCATACTCCTGCCTCCCAATTTATCAAAACGCTGAGTTTTGCCCTAAAAACCCTAAAACCGACCTTTTGGACCCCAAACCTTATAAATACTAAACCTAATCATTAGGGTTTCGTGTGCCTTCAAAGTGCCTTCATAGAAACTTCTTAGGAAACTCCAGAGCAACTTCAGGAACCCTAGAAACGACCAGAGGAGCCGCATCAAGGCCCCCTCTTTCTCGTAGAAGTCTTTGAAGTCCACCACCTCTTCTCTCCTTTAGTTTCTTATTACTTTGTAATCTCTAAACCTTTTCTTTTATATTTTATGCAATTTATGAATTACTTAAACCTTGCTTTGATTCCTTTAAGCATGCTTGAGTAGTTTACTTGTTGGCTTTAAAGGGTTAATCAAAGGGGGAAGATGATATAGTTAGTTTAAGTGGCGAGTTCATTGTCTTTGCATCATCATCTATACTATTCTTTCATTCTGAGCTTTCTCTTAATGCACGTAGCTCGTGTCGCGAACTAGCCACTGATCTCAAGCATCTAGGTGATGTGATTCTCCTACCACCCGAGAAAACCTATGTGCCTTGTTCAGATCAAATGAAGTCCAAGCTCAATTTTCACATTTCAACAACCCCTTGAACTATAATTTCAACTCATCAGAGGTTCACATCAAAGTGGAATCGGTCTAATCAGAGTTCAGGTGAAGAAGTTATTCTACTTCCAAGTCAAGTGATTCCCAGCTTCCGCGATGCAGACATACATGCGTTGAATAATTATTTCCAACTAAACAAGAAGAAATCAAGCTATGAAACAAGTTATTTTCGAATCTTGAATCATAAGAGGATCTGTGAAAATTGGATTCACAACAACGCCGGTTCAGACTTGGGAGATATGAATTTTACAAGTCAATGGATCTGCTTTAGGCCCTATTGCGCGACTAAACCAAAGATTATGATTCACAGATCAACTAAGGTACGATCTCGACGTAAAACCAATTGGATAACCTTACTGGATCTCTTAGGTTTCCAACAAGCCCAAGAACAGAAGAAATGGACATCGGAGCACAAAGTTGTTGCTCATTTCCCTAAATGGGTCAAGCTGGTGCTGTACTTGAAGAACTCCAAGTCCAGTCCGTTTAAGAGCTTACATATCATGTTTGGCATCCTGGAACATCTACTAAGCCCAAGAGGATAATTCTTGGCCCAATTATTAAGTCCATCTCGTGGAGCTGACCATCAAGAAGCTCAAGAGATATTTTTCATTCTTGTTTTAAGACATTATGATTCACAGACCAACTAAGGTAAACCCCATGGAGTCATTTTTCCGATGCTAATCAAGGAGAGGCCACCAGACGTATATCAACACTTCCTAGCTCAGGATTGTACAGTTTCGAGGACGAAACTTTTTCAAGAGCAGGAGTATGATGTGATTCTCCTACCACCCGAGAAAACATATGTGCCTTGTTCAGATCAAATGAAGTCCAAGCTCAATTTTCACATTTCAACAACCCCTTGGACTATAATTTCAACTCATCAGAGGTTCACATCGAAGTGGAATCGGTGTACTCAGAGTTCAGGTGAAGAAGTTATTCAACTTCCAAGTCAAGTGATTCCCAGCTTACGCGATGCAGACATATGTGTGTTGAATAATTATTTCCAACCAAACCAGAAGGAATCAAGGTATGAAACAAATTATTGTGGAATCTTGAATCATCAGAGGATCTGTGAAAATTGGATTCACAACAACGCCTGGGAGATATGAATTTTACAAGTCAATGGATCTGCTTCAGGCCCTATTGCGTGACTAAACCAAAGATTATGATTTACAGACCAACTAAGGTACGATCTCGACGTAAAACCAATTGGATAACTTTACTGGATCTCTTAGGTTTCCAACAAGCCCAGGAACAGAAGAAATGGACATCGGACCACAAAGTCGTTGCTCATTTCCCTAAATGGGTCAAGCTGGTGCTGTACTTGAAGAACTCCAAGTCCAGTCCGTTTAAGAGCTTACAAAATCATGTTTGGCATCCTGGAACATCTACTAAGCCCAAGAGGAGAATTCTTGGCCCAATTATTAAGTCCATCTCGTGGAGCTGACCATCAAGAGATATTTTTCATTCTTGTTTTAAGACATTATGATTCACAGACCAACTAAGGTAAACCCCATGGAGTCATTTTTCCGATGCTAATCAAGGAGAGGCCACCAAACGTATATCAACACTTCCTAGCTCAGGATTGTACAGTTTCGAGGACGAAACTTTTTCAAGAGCAGGAGTATGATGTGATTCTCCTACCACCCGAGAAAACATATGTGCCTTGTTCAGATTAAATGAAGTCCAAGCTCAATTTTCACATTTCAACAACCCCTTGGACTATAATTTCAACTCATCAGAGGTTCACATCGAAGTGGAATCGGTGTACTCAGAGTTCAGGTGAAGAAGTTATTCAACTTCCAAGTCAAGTGATTCCAAGCTTACGCGATGCAGACATATGTGTGTTGAATAATTATTTCCAACCAAACCAGAAGGAATCAAGCTATGAAACAAATTATTGTGGAATCTTGAATCATCAGAGGATCTGTGAAAATTGGATTCACAACAACGCCTGGGAGATATGAATTTTACAAGTCAATGGATCTGCTTCAGGCTCTATTGCGTGACTAAACCAAAGATTATGATTTACAGACCAACTAAGGTACGATCTCGATGTAAAACCAATTGGATAACTTTACTGGATCTCTTAGGTTTCCAACAAGCCCAGGAACAGAAGAAATGGACATCGGACCACAAAGTCATTGCTCATTTCCCTAAATGGGTCAAGCTGGTGCTGTACTTGAAGAACTCCAAGTCCAGTCCGTTTAAGAGCTTACAAAATCATGTTTGGCATCCTGGAACATCTACTAAGCCCAAGAGGAGAATTCTTGGCCCAATTATTAAGTCCATCTCGTGGAGCTGACCATCAAGAAGCTCAAGAGATATTTTTCATTCTTGTTTTAAGACCTTTTAGTTTATTTTAGCAATTAATATTGCTTAGATATTTTCTACTCTTTGTTTGCTATTTAAACATCACGAGATGATGAATAAAATTATCCAACTTTTTATATTCAAAACCTTGAGAGTGATTCTCTTTAGTTCTTTTAGAACTTTTCGATTGTTTGGTGTGTAATATCCAACGATCAACTCGATTCATCTCGGTGAGTCATATCCGGGGAATCAAACCTTGTCTTGTCTAGGTGTGTCATATCCTAGGAGACATTGAGGTATATCAGGAGCTATTCCGCATCTCCTGTGCGACCATTCGATCCATTTTTCTATCCATCTATCATTTCTTTTGTTTTACCCTTTAAAAGTGTCGAATCCTTGGGAGGATCACATCAATTAATATCAGAGCACACTTTCGGGATCGGTATTCGTTTCTATCATTTTTTATTTATTTATTTTAGATCTATCATTTTCTCATCTTTCCATCTTCTTTCATTTTCTATCTTTTCATCTTCACTTTTATCGCTTCACCTTCTTATCCTTTCATCTTCTTTTCTTCTATTCTTTAATTTTTGTTTTTGTTATTAAAAAAAAAATCCTTATCTGGATTAAAAAAAAAAAAAAAAGAAAGTGAGAAAAGAAAAGAAAAGAAAAAAAAGATGTCGTTCAGTTTATTGAAAAAGACTAAACCAGAAAAAGTTCAAAGGAAATGACAAAGGAGTCCTCTAAGAAGAGTTCAACCACGCCAAGAAAGGGATGAAGTGGAACTGGATTATTATAGCAGAGGCAGTCGTGCTTCAGTTCCAACACGAAGAAGACCAAGAGATGAGGAGGCAACTTATTACTACCATCGTGATGATAAGTCATCTCAAGACAACCAAAGGAGAGTTAGACAAATATGGCAAGAGCAACCTATTTCAAAACCAAAGGCGTTCTCTAAGTCTTACACCGCAAATGCAGTGGCTACAGGGAAGGCTAAGGTTAGTACTTTGAAGGCTCGAGATATAGGAGAAATAGAACCAAAAGAAGCCGAAGTGGTTTTTGATTCATTGTCATCATCGGAGAAAAAGAAGATCTACCAAGATCAGTTGTTGCTTGTGTCAAAAAATGAGGAAGCCATCTTATCCAAGGAGATTCTCAAGGTAGCTGAGCCGGTGAAACCGTGCCACCACCAAACTGAAGAGGAAATTGAATCTAATTATATTCCATCATTGGACGAAAATTGTGAAGAGCTTGTTACCAAGGGATCTCCGAATACGCCAGCCCAAAGGGAAGGGAATGTGCAATGGGAGAAGTTATTTCATACGACATGTCACATTCAAGTGAAGGGTAAACCCCATGGAGTCATTTTTCCGATGCTAATCAAGGAGAGGCCACCAGACGTATATCAACACTTCCTAGCTCAGAATTGTACAGTTTCGAGGACGAAAATTTTTCAAGAGCAGGAGTATGATGTGATTCTCCTACCACCCGAGAAAACATATGTGCCTTGTTCAGATCAAATGAAGTCCAAGATCAATTTTCACATTTCAACAACCCCTTGGACTATAATTTCAACTCATCAGAGGTTCACATCGAAGTGGACATACGTTTCCAACTAAACCAGAAGGAATCAAGGTATGAAACAAATTATTGTGGAATCTTGAATCATCAGAGGATCTGTGAAAATTGGATTCACAACAACGCCTGGGAGATATGAATTTTACAAGTCAATGAATCTGCTTTAGGCCCTATTGCGTGACTAAACCAAAGATTATGATTTACAGACCAACTAAGGTACGATCTCGACGTAAAACCAATTGGATAACTTTACTGGATCTCTTAGGTTTCCAACAAGCCCAAGAACAGAAGAAATGGACATCGGACCACAATGTCGTTGCTCATTTCCCTAAATGGGTCAAGCTGGTGCTGTACTTGAAGAACTCCAAGTCCAGTCCGTTTAAGAGCTTACAAAATCATGTTTGGCATCCTGGAACATCTACTAAGCCCAAGAGGAGAATTCTTGGCCCAATTATTAAGTCCATCTCGTGGAGCTGACCATCAAGAAGCTCAAGAGATATTTTTCATTCTTGTTTTAAGACCTTTTAGTTTATTTCAGCAATTAATATTGCTTAGATATTTTCTACTCTTTGTTTGCTATTTAAACATCACGAGATGATGAATAAAATTATCCAAATTTTTATTTTCAAAACCTTGAGAGTGATTCTCTTTAGTTCTTTTAGAACTTTTTGATTGTTTGGTGTGTAATATCCAACGATCAACTCGATTCGTCTCGGTGAGTCATATCCGGGGAATCAAACCTTGTCTTGTCTAGGTGTGTCATATCCTAGGAGACATTGAGGTATATCAGGAGCTATTCCACATCTCCTGTGCGACCATTCGATCCATTTTTCTATCCATCTATCATTTCTTTTGTTTTACCCTTTAAAAGTGTCGAATCCTTGGGAGGATCACATCATTTAATATCAGAGCACACTTTCGGGATCGGTATTAGTTTCTATCATTTTTTATTTATTTATTTTAGATCTATCATTTTCTCATCTTTCCATCTTCTTTCATTTTCTATCTTTTCATCTTCACTTTTATCGCTTCACCTTCTTATCCTTTCATCTTCTTTTCTTCTATTCTTTAATTTTTGTTTTTGTTATTAAAAAAAAATCCTTATCTGGATTAAAAAAAAAAAGAAAGAGAGAAAAGGAAAGAAAAAAAAAAATATGTCTTTCGGTTTATTGAAAAAGAGTAAACCAGAAAAAGTTCAAAGAAAATCACAAAGGAGTCCTCTAAGAAGAGTTCAACCACACCAAGAAAGGGATGAAGTGGAACTGGATTATTATAGCAGAGGCAGTCGTGCTTCAGTTCCAACACGAAGAAGACCATGAGATGAGGAGGCAACTTATTACTACCATCGTGATGGTAAGTCATCTCAAGACAACCAAAGGAGAGTTAGACAAATATGGCAAGAGCAACCTATTTCAAAACCAAAGGCATTCTCTAAGTCTTACACCGCAAATGCAGTGGCTACAGGGAAGGCCAAGGTTAGTACTCTAAAGGCTCAAGATATAGGAGAAATAGAACCAAAAGAAGCCGAAGTGGTTTTTGATTCATTGTCATCATCGGAGAAAAAGAAGATCTACCAAGATCAGTTGTTGCTTGTGTCAAAGAATGAGGAAGCCATCTTATCCAAGGAGATTTTCAAGGGAGCTGAGCCGGTGAAACCGTGCCACCACCAAACTGAAGAGGAAATTGAATCTAATTATATTCCATCATTGGACGAAAATTGTGAAGAGCTTGTTACCAAGGGATCTCCGAATACGCCGGCCTAAAGGGAAGGGAATGTGCAATGGAAGAAGTTATTTCATACGACATTTCACATTCAAGTGAAGGGTAAACCCCATGGAGTCATTTTTCCGATGCTAATCAAGGAGAGGCCACCAGACGTATATCAACACTTCCTAGCTCAGGATTGTACAGTTTCGAGGATGAAACTTTTTCAAGAGCAGGAGTATGATGTGATTCTCCTACCACCCGAGAAAACATATGTGCCTTGTTCAGATCAAATGAAGTCCAAGATCAATTTTCACATTTCAACAACCCCTTAGACTATAATTTCAACTCATCAGAGGTTCACATCGAAGAGGAATCGGTCTACTCAGAGTTCAGGTGAAGAAGTTATTCATCTTCCAAGTCAAGTGATTCCCAGCTTACGCGATGCAGACATACGTGTGTTGAATAATTATTTCCAACCAAACCAGAAGGAATCAAGCTATGAAACAAATTATTGTGGAATCTTGAATCATCAGAGGATCTGTGAAAATTGGATTCACAACAACGCCGGTTCAGACTTGGGAGATATGAATTTTACAAGTCAATGGATCTGCTTCAGGCCCTATTGCGTGACTAAACCAAAGATTATGATTGACAGACCAACTAAGGTACGATCTCGACGTAAAACCAATTGGATAACTTTACTGGATCTCTTAGATTTCCAACAAGCCCAAGAACAGAAGAAATGGACATCGGACCACAAAGTTGTTGCTCATTTCCCTAAATGGGTCAAGCTGGTGCTGTACTTGAAGAACTCCAAGTCCAGTCCATTTAAGAGCTTACAAAATCATGTTTGGCATCCTGGAACATCTACTAAGCCCAAGAGGAGAGTTCTTGGCCCAATTATTAAGTCCATCTCGTGGAGCTGACCATCAAGAAGCTCAAGAGATATTTTTCATTCTTGTTTTAAGACCTTTTAGTTTATTTCAGCAATTAATATTGCTTAGATATTTTCTACTCTTTGTTTGCTATTTAAACATCACGAGATGATGAATAAAATTATCCAACTTTTTATTTTCAAAACCTTGAGAGGGATTCTCTTTAGTTCTTTTAGAACTTTTCGATTGTTTGGTGTGTAATATCCAACGATCAACTCGATTCGTCTCGGTGAGTCATATCCGGGGAATCAAACCTTGTCTTGTCTAGGTGTGTCATATCCTAGGAGACATTGAGGTATATCAGGAGCTATTCTGCATCTCCTGTGCGACCATTTGATCCATTTTTCTATCCATCTATCATTTCTTTTGTTTTACCCTTTGAAAGTGTCGAATCCTTGGGAGGATCACATCACTAGGTTTCGCTAACTGCTTGCTTAGTTTGCTAAAACCTAGTTTGGATGAATATTGCGTCATAACAAGCACACACCCCTTAGTTATGGAGTTTTATGGATTAGGATTGAACTTGATATTAATGCTTTGATATATGTGTTATTGCCTGCGGAAGTTGAGTAATAGGATATATTGATCTCAGCCGGTTTTCTCTATGATAATAGGTTAATCGATCTTTTGTGTTTTATAGTCCGAGACTTAGGAGTAGACATGCTTTACATGAACTTATTTTGAATGAACTGATTATCAAACCCCTGTGATCCCTTGAATGCCCAACGCCTCTCTCATATTAGTATATTAGTTTACATTCGTTTTATTTGCTTATTTGTTTTATTTACTTGTTGTCGTGACACAACAACAAAACCCCCTTTCATATTTTAGTTATAGCCTTACTTGTTCCTCTAGATTTGCAACACAACTTCTCTCTTTGTGGGATCGATATACAATTGATTTGGCTGTGCACTTGCAGCTTTATCATTGTGTTGTTTGAGGAAAACTTGACTACGCATTTTATTTTACAACCTCACAAAAACAAAGCACCACATCAAGTTTTTGGCGCCGTTGCCGGGGATAGATTGTTTGTTTACAAATCTAAGAACTAGAGTAACATCTAGGATACTTTGCTTTTGATTTTTCTTTTTGGTTTTTACTGTTTCAAGAGATCTCAAGGATGAACTTCGATGTTCTGCGTGAGGAGTTTCAGAACCTTACTCTTACGCAACTCATGGCGCACTACAACACCAAGGATGGAGACATATCCAGACCACTCTCTAGCTCACCTTATGGAGCTCACCACAGCCACTCTCGGCTATCTCGTGGTACATCACTGATGAGGCACTCTGGTTGTCCATCACTATCTCGATCCTCTGGAGATTGACCTATGAGACCAGCTCATTCACATCGCAATGGAGCAGCTCATTCACTTACTCCGCACCGCGCGGAAGGATTCTATTTTGCTATGGATCAGAACTTTGATTCAAGGGAAGTTATGAGGATTGATGCTTATGAGAAGATGGTGAAATCTCTACAGAAACTTGCCTCGGAGCAACAAAAGAACTATGAAGAACTCGATGCTAAACTTTCAAAAATGAAGACCGATTTCGACTCGAAGATATCTACCATTGCTTGCCACATTAGGCGTGTGGAAGAACAAATTGATGAGCTTAATGGCGACTTATTGAATCATAAGGAAGACATTCGAGATCACAACACCAAACTTCACAACATGGTGTACACCATCAACCAATTAGAAGACCATCTAGAGTGGAAGATTGAAGCTTTGCAGCAAGGTTTCACCGACCCCAATGACTATGCTAAATGGAAAGATGATCAAGCTTACCTAGCCTATGATCAAGAAGAAGAAGAAAGAGCTACTGGAGAAAAGCTCACTGCCTCAACCAAGTCATTGGAGTGGACTCACCAAAAAGACTATGAAACCGATGAAGAAGAAGCTTACTTTGAAGAACAAGCAAATGAACGCCGATTTGGAGATTTGACAAGTGAAAATTCTGAGTTAAATGATCTATCTACTGGAGAAGATGAGGAAGAAGACCCAGGAGAAATCCATTGCTTCATGACTACTTGGATCCCTTGTGAAGAAATTCCCGAAAACCACAATTTTCATCAATTTCGGAACCAAGGAGAAGCTATTCACCGAGCTAATTTCAGACCACCTCCAGCACCTTACCACGTCTATGAAGATTGGAGACCTGCCCCACGCCATCACCAAGGCCATTTTCAACATCCTTACCTAAGAAAGACTGAAGACTTTCAAAACTGGTTTCCGTGGAACCACCTTTCTAATCGCCTTCCACACCAACTTTTTCATGATCATGCCAATGCTTATTCACGACAAAGGAGTCTAGATGAGAGACTTGAGAGCTTATAGAAGCAGTGCTTAGATCAACAAGAGATAAGTGCAAGAAAACTTCATGAGAGGGTAAATATAATCGAAGGAAGCATTTGGGGACTTGGAAGCCGCATTACTTGTTGGAATAGAAGAGTGCAGAGGGAGAACTAGCCCTGGAAGACACGTCTAGAAAACAAGAAGAAGTTGAGAGTGATGAGGATATGATCCTAGGTGAGGATCAAGTCCCTGAATGCTTCTTCAAGAGGTTGTGATGATTGGTGACAAGGTGAGTGATGCGGAAGAGATGAAAGGTGAAGAACAAGAGTGGATCCAATGAGTCTTTGGGGGATTGTTGCGAAACTTCCAAAGGGATGGAGATCCTTTGGACTTTCAGGCTTGCTCTGGACGTGGGTGAAGACCCTAGATGAGGTGAACAAGGGGTGGATCGAGATGAAACTTCCTAGGAGTGTGAAAGATCCTAAGACTTTCGGCTTACTTGGTGTGAGGATGAAGATCCGATCACTTTAAGCAAGGATGAACAAACAAGTTTCAGAGAGTTTAAGAATATGAAAAGATGTTTGATAACTCACAAATGAAGCATTACAAGAGTTTAAATCAGCCAAAGAGTAAAGGAGAGAATCTCGAAAATGACATAACATTAAAAACAAAGTTGAACATAAAATAACTCTTCAAGTCTTTCAATATTTCGGCTGAATCTTCTTATTGGACTTGGGCTGCTTCACTTGGATAAGAGATAGAGGTGGGCTTAAGCTTTATCAAGAGGCTGATGAGTGAGTGATATGGCTTACCTCATTAAAAACCTTATTTGGAAAACCCAATGGGACAAAACCAAATGAAGGGAAAAAGAGTGTATGTCATATCACCTCTCTTGATAAATGTTTAGGTGGCTTGGATCACAACCAATGTGGCTGGATTAGCACACACCAAACTGCCCGAGATGGTGTTGAGAAGATGTTGACAAAGTTGTTATTGTTGAAGTGATCGTCTTAATATTCCCGGATCAAATGTTATTGTTGAGCTAATCCATTTCTTCTTAGCTTCCTCGGCTACAAGCTGCTCCGGTTCAAGCTTCTCCTTCATTGTGTTTGGCATGATCACATCATCCTCTCCCACTTGAAAAGGATTTGACCTCAAATCCGAACAATCTGCAAGGAAAAAGATTAAATTAGAATATTTGAAGTAAGTCAGAATATACTCACCTTGCAAGCAGATTTTGTAGGAATGGATCTGTTCTATGACTCGAAGTGAACAATATCCTTCTTGCATTAGTTTGAACTCCTCTTGGGCTGCAAAACGTTTCTCCTTCATATGAATCCAAAACTGGTAATCAATCTCAAAGTTCTTAATATTCTCCTCTTCGTTTGCTGGCTTTTGATGCTCTACGTCTAGCAAACGCTCCTTTGGTTTAAGAACAATTTGAACAACAGTTTTCTTAAGCCAAACATGGTAGAGCCACGTCCTAGGTGCATGAAAATTTAGCTCTCCATTCTGTATATCCTATATCCTCACAACAAAGACTCGAGACAAGAGATCATAGGTGCAAAGAATATAGTCATTCCGACTAGCACACAATTTATTACTTAGATCATCTAAAACAGATTTCAAAGGTTCAATATGATCATCTAAGTGTTTATTAAAATTCAGAATGCTATCATAATAAACAATTTCTCCAAAGAATAATTCAGCATTGGGTGAAGCACTAGCAAAATTAGAGAATTTAGCAATATCTATGAGCACATAATTTCTATTAGGTCCACACATTTTATCAAACAAAAATCCTCCACAATTTCTATTAGGTTCAAACCTAGCTTCATGAGCAAAAAGAAACACGTACCTTGGAATTATTGCATCATACACAATAATTTCATTACCTTTTCGAATGCCAAAAGAATTCACCTCAATGTTTGCTCGCTGTTCCTTTCTCCATTGTTTCAACGGGTCATAATCAACTTGGACAGTAAACCGCATTAGCCACAAGTAAATTAACCACGTTTCTGGTGTATGAGCTTTCATTTCTTCAGCTTGTTTATCCTGTGCACTTTCAACAAAAACTCGAAACAAGAAATCATAGGCGCAAAAGGTATTATCCTTTGATTCATTAAGCAACTTGTTATCGACCAGAATGTCAAAACTTTCAGTGAATGGTCTCGAAACAGAAAAAGCCTCTCTAGTGTTAGGATATGAAGTGCAGTGTGTTATCCTAGAGAGTCTGTCTATCAGCACAAGATGTATACTCGGTTCATAGGTTTTATCAAACAGAAATCCGCCATGCCTAAAATTCTTTGTATGCTCAAATTTCTCACAATAATGAATCACATCATTAAAATCAATAGTCGACATATAAATCTTTTTGATGTATTCATATTCCAGCAACTTAGATTTAGGAACAAAAAGAAATGCATACCTTTGAACTGTTGCATCAGGCACAACAATTTCCTTACCTATCTTGTTTCCCATGTCATAAGGAAATGCTTTAACGGATGCTCCTGGATCAAAGACGATATGATTCTCTTTCCCACGGATTAGTGAGATAATTCCTGAGTTGTATTTAGGGAATACAACTTCGAAGTCCTGAAAATGACAAGGTTTCTTACTCGGCAGCACCGGTACAAGGTTAGTGACAAGAAAATCGAAAATTGGACCAGTTTGGAACATATCCTCGGAGATGGTCGGCGATAATTCTTGGAGTTTCCTTCAAGGCAAAGCTCCATGCTCCGTGTCTTGATAGCTTTGAAAGGTGTTCAACTCCTTTCTCAAGACAACTCCAATTCCAGTCCTCACAAAGAAATGGGTCGAGAGAACTTCTAAGTCTGGTGGCTCCTCTTTTAGACCTGCAATGTTTTCAACACTTTGGCAAATAGCAAGCGTATTATCACAGTCGTAGAGTCACTATAAACAAGTACACACGTTTCATTTCGGACCCCAGAATTTTCTTTATCATGTTCCTCTTTTATTTGCGTCCTAAGACAAGAGTTTGGTTCCGAATATTCTTTGAATACACCTAACTTTTTCTTAATAGTTTCTGGAGATGATAAACTCTTACTCACAACCTTGGAATCATGAGAATCAAATTGAGTTAAAGAGTTACTTACCTGAAGAAGGTCCTTGCTGTATTCGGTGCATGTAATTGTCACGGCAAATGGAAGTGATTTTGGATCCAGTTTGACACATGCGACAGCTAGATTGGTTTGCTCATGGGATGGTGTGGTTGGGATGGATGTATCATACCCTATTCTTTGACAAAGTTGTGACCTCAAAATTGTACAATCTGCACCAAGAGAAAGAAGGTTAGCTCTCATTCTTTTTTGCGAGTCTAGATAGTTACCTCGGGTTTGAATTGGTGGCTGAGCATCGGGTGGTTTCTCTTTGATCACTATGAGGTTGGTGACATCCTCTCTTTGTTTATTGGCAGTAAAACACGTCAAGAGCTCTGAGTTTGATGGCATGTCATTGCACTTTGTTACTTCCTCCGTTTGCTCCGTTGTTAAGCTCCATGTCGATGTGTTTTCTTTTAGGTCTTTGCGCACATCTAAGGTACCTGCATCTTCCTTGGCACTTAAAGGAAAAAATCAAGTGCATTATACTTGAAATTTTAATATTCAAAACAGGTTGTTTGATGCTACTAGTGAATGTAGAATTATTCGATGTCGAACTGACTCGCTAGCTAAACTTACCTTAGTACCATGTAAGATGTTTGGTAACTTTTCAGCTTTGAAGATGGTGAAATCTAATTCACAGGTAGCTGGTGCTGGGCATGGTTTAAACACCACACGGTTTTCATAATTAATTTGCTCACACTTGTTATCTCGGAAAGCTTGTGAAGTGGTTGACACCGAATGTGGATTCTTCTCTTTTATGGTTCCTTCAGCTTTGTCATTCTCATGCTCCATAGTATGACCTGAATCAACATCCTTTGACAAGACCAAGTGCATTATACAAGAACTGGAAGTTTCTACACCTTGATTAACTACTTCACTACTTGAGTTTTGTGAGCTCAGTTTTGATCCTAATGAAGTGATATTCAGCTCGTGTTTTTCAGGGCAAGTGGCAGCAAATTTTCCTTTCTTAGGAGAGTCATAACAAGTAACTTCCTTGGATTTTGAAAGATTAGAGGACTTACATTTCTTTGGACGTTCATTGCTTGTTTCAATTGATGGATTTAGGCTTTGCTTGTGAACCACGACTTGTTCCGCGACCTTCTTTGGTTGAGAGGTTACATTAGCCTTCATTTTCTCATTTAGAACATTCTTGGATACTTCCTTTGGCTGAGGACTGTAAGATTCTTTTGGAACTAAACCATTTGGTGCATACTTATTCCTCATTAGTTCCTTAAGATCTCTCCACGAGGTGATAGGGGGCTCCTTGTAATTCCCGCGATCATCAACCTTTCGTATCCACCATTGATAAGCTTCTCCTGTGAGTTGGTGAATTGCATGAGCTATCCTCTTTTCTCTTGGGATGTGGTTATAGTAAAACCAATCTTCCATATTTGTTTCCCACTCTAGGTAGCTTCTTTTTCCTGAAAATTTAAAGAGTTCATTAGCCGAATGATATTCAGAACAAAGCACATATTTGGATTTTGGAGTAAGAGAGATTTTATGTGGGCTGCTCCAAGTTGTTCTCAATGTGTTGTCTGGTGGCTTTGGTTTAAGCTCTTGTTCCTTCCGTGCTCTTCTTGATTTTTCTAATTCAGCTCTCATGGTTACCATACTTTCATCCATTATGGCTCTTAAGGAATCAAGGAGTTCTTTGTTGGAGTTTGACGATTCCTCTTCACCATTGCTGGTTCCCACCATGGTACCTGTTCAGATTCAAACAAGTAACAAGTAAAAATGCCCAAAGAAACACAACAAAGAAAACTCAGAAACTTTTCTAGAATCCTAAACGACTGTTTGATTTGATCAAACAGAATAAAATATCAAATCACGTTCAAACATTCCAGAGACAATTTTAACAAATACGAGACTCAATCATGGTTTCAATGCAACAAATTTCACGATTTTAGGATTAACCAATGATTTTAAACAATTCTAGCAAGTTAATACGAAAATAACTGTTCAAATTCCGATAACCTCTAAATGTGACTGTTCGACGAAATCAACTTCGGAAAATTATCAAAACATGCTCAAAAATTCTAAAATCAATTTTAACAAATACTAGACTCTTTTTTGAAGCAGATTCAAAAGATCTCACGATTTTATCAGACAAAATGAATTTATGAAAATTCCAACAATCAGCAGATAAAACAGATCGGAATGTGAAAAGGTATAACAGATCGAAAGAGATACAACCTGGCGTGGAGTCAGCTCTGATACCACTTGATATGATCCTAGGTGAGGATCAAGTCCCTGAATGCTTCTCCAAGAGGTTGTGATGATTGGTGACAAGGTGAGTGATGCGGAAGAGATGAAAGGTGAAGAACAAGAGTGGATCCGATGAGTCTTTGGGGGATTGTTGCGAAACTTCCAAAGGGATGGAGATCCTTTGGACTTTCAGGCTTGCTCTGGACGTGGGTGAAGACCCTAGATGAGGTGAACAAGGGGTGGATCGAGATGAAACTTCCTAGGAGTGTGAAAGATCCTAAGACTTTCGGCTTACTTGGTGTGAGGATGAAGATCCGATCACTTTAAGCAAGGATGAACAAACAAGTTTCAGAGAGTTTAAGAATATGAAAAGATGTTTTATAACTCACAAATGAAGCATTACAAGAGTTTAAATCAGCCAAAGAGTAAAGGAGAGAATCTCGAAAATGACATAACATTAAAAACAAAGTTGAACATAAAATAACTCTTCAAGTCTTTCAATATTTCGGCTGAATCTTCTTATTGGACTTGGGCTGCTTCACTTGGATAAGAGATAGAGGTGGGCTTAAGCTTTATCAAGAGGCTGATGAGTGAGTGATATGGCTTACCTCATTAAAAACCTTATTTGGAAAACCCAATGGGACAAAACCAAATGAAGGGAAAAAGAGTGTATGTCATATCACCTCTCTTGATAAATGTTTAGGTGGCTTGGATCACAACCAATGTGGCTGGATTAGCACACACCAAACTGCCCGAGATGGTGTTGAGAAGATGTTGACAAAGTTGTCTTGAATTGTTGAAGTGATCGTCTTAATATTCCCGGATCAAATGTTATTGTTGAGCTAATCCATTTCTTCTTAGCTTCCTCGGCTACAAGCTGCTCCGGTTCAAGCTTCTCCTTCATTGTGTTTGGCATGATCACATCAGATGAGGATGCTGAATCCTTACCTTCTGTACCTTGCAAAACCGTTACAATTCGCTAAGAACCGCAGCCATTGAGAGAACACTAGGAAGGTGAGATTTTTGAAGAAGAAGAGGAGCATTTCGGAAGAACAAGGCTCCAAGGTGACCCACATGGGCTCAGTCTTTTAAGAAATTGATGGTATCCTCATATCATAGGTATAAGAGAACTCGGAGACTTCAACCAAGCTATTGGACAGCTACCACGAGGTACATGTTTTGCAAAAGCTTGTTCTGAATATCATATTGATCGTTTCTTTCTTGAGAGTTCTGAGACAAGGAAAGAGATAAGCGAGCTTTATGAGCAAGCTCTACAGTATCCAAGGCCGTTGAGAACTTTACACAAAGTGGACAGCCCCAGAAGATTCCTTGTATCTTGTTCTACAAGAGGAGTTGAATCCAATCAAAAAATTCTTTTTTCTTTTGTGCATCCAACTAGTACGGAGCAAAAGGATATTTACCATTGGGAAGAATTTCAAGAAAATCACGATCGCAAATCTCTGCCAAGTCCAACCTAGACTTCAGATTGTCTTTTGTCTTCCCCGGTACATTTAAAACCGTATTCATTATGTTATCAAAGAAGTTCTTTTCAATATGCATCACATCGAGGTTGTGCCTCAATAAATTGTCCTTCCAGTAAGGCAATTCCCAAAAGATACTCTTCTTGTGCCAATTATGAACTTCCCCGGCTCCGTAAATAGTTTCATGTCCATTACCTCCACATTTAGAAGTCATCGGAGCACCAAAATCTCTCAACTGATCCAATAAATTACTGCCTTCTTCCTCATCAATTGGAGCTTCAAACACTTGTTTATTTTTCGTAAATAATGTTTTAGACCGACGATACGGATGCTCCATCGGTAGAAACCTTCTATGGCAATCAAACCAACACGACTTTCTTCCGTTCCTCAATTGGAATGCATCTGTGTTGTCTGAGCAATATGGGCACGATACTCTTCCATGAGTTCTCCATCTAGATAACATTCGATATGCTGGGAAATCGCTAATGGTCCACATAAGAACCGCCCACATCCTAAAATTCTGCTGGTGCGAAACATCAAACACTTCAGCACCGTGACTCCATAGCATTTGTAACTCATAGATCAATGGCTGGAGGAATACATCTAGTGATCTCTTTGGATGCTCAGGGTCGGGAACAAGAATGGAGAGAAATAAAAACTCTCGACGCATGCACATACCAGGGGGTAAATTGTACGGTGTTACGATTACGGGCCACAACGAATACTGCCTTCCATGCTTCCCAAATGGGTTGAAACAATCTGTACATAACCCGAGGTACACATTTCTTCTCTCAAACGCAAAATCCGGATACATGGATTGAAAATGTTTCCACGCTTTAGCATCCGATGGATGTGTAATCTCTCCATCTTGATGATGTTCTGCATTCCATCTCATTTGCTCTGCCGTGCGCTCAGATTGATATAACCTCTTCAACCTCGAAGTCAATGGTAAATACCACATACGTTTAAATGGAATTGGAACTCTCCCACTAGTATCCTGAAACCGTGGTTTACGACAAAATTGACAACTTCTCCTATCTTCATCTTCTCTCCAATATATCATACAGTTGTCGATGCACACATCTATTACTTGATACGGCAAACCATGACCACCTACAAGTTTCTGTACCTCGTAGTATGATGCAGGTGCAAGATTATCTTCAGGCAAAAGATCTTTCACCATATCTGCAATCGCATCAACACATTCCTCTGCCAAATTGAAGTCCGTCTTAATGGTCATCATTCTACTAGCAGATGATAAAGGTGAATGACCATCTCTACACCAATCATATAATGGCTGCTTCGCTACGTCTAACATATCAAAAAATCTTCTAGCTTCTACATTTGGTTCTTCAACCCTATCCTTATCTATTACGGTCGATGATAAATTCTCTCTAAACGCATCATTCACCATCTCAACGGTACCAACACCAAAATCTACTTTCGTTCTATGTTCTCCTAAGCTATTCGCAACATAGGGTTCACTGCTACTACTACCATGTTCAAAATTTCTTTCTCCATGTAGATACCAAATCTTGTAACCCGGCATAAATCCATTGCTATACAAGTGATGTCATACTAATTCTATCTTAACATTACGAGAATTGCGACAAATTGAACATGGACATTTCATCTTACCACTTGTTTTCACTCGCGGTTGATTTCCAGCAACGGCCATGAACTCGCATATACCTCATGCATAACCATCGTTTAATAACTTCAACTCCGGATCTAACATATCTTCATCCATCCACGATCTTAAATCTCTAGAAGATGACATCTCTCTCTACACGTTTTTTGAAGAATTGTTGGGTAGAATTTTGTTGTTGTGATTGAATGGAGAAGTATGGTAACATATATATAATAACGCTTGCCGTCAGAAATCCGTCAGAAATTAACGGATATAATAACGGCTATAACAACGGCTATATTTACGTTCAAATTTTCTGATGGATATTAATCCGACGGAATCCGTCGGAAATTACCGACGGCAAACCGATGGATTTCTGACAGGAACCAACGGATTGTAATCTGTCGAAAAATACTGACGGATTTCCGACAGATTTCCGACAGATATTAAAATTGTTAATTCCGTCGGAAATCCATCGGTATTTTCCGATGGATATTAATTCCGTCGGAAATGTCGTCGGTTTTGCGGTAGATTTCTTGTAGTGCCATAAGAGCTGAAAAGGAATAGAAAGTTTCGAAAAAGAGTTTGATGCACACAAGTGTAACACTTCGCTGTTAGGTATTAAAGGGGCTGAGTTGCGAACCACAAGGTGAGACCATCATCGAAAGTGTAGTCTCCTTGATTCCGGATAGAGCTGAATAGGTTTCTAATGTTCTTGTGCTGTGTCGGATCACTTTGAGTCCTTGTCTATGAGTACATACCCAAGGATAGCCTGGACAAACTCTTGTCTATGAGTTTGGCGAGACGAGCTGGGGGACTAGGTGATTCAACATGACGCCTCCCGTTTCGTTCTCGCCAAAGATGATATTTTCTTGCTCTGAGAACGTACCTGTAAGTGAATAGTTGTGTCCAATTGTAGGCGTAGTTGTGTAGTAAGGACACCAGCTGGTCCCAATCGAGAGAAAACCATTCCCGAGGAGTCTACCTACGAGTGAGGTTCAAACTTCTGCTGAGTAACCACATGAAAAGAATAAATGATTACGAGACTCATTTTGATCTCCACAAAAAGCGCAGCTTGTTCTTTGCCCTGAGTTCCACTTCTGCATTCGATCACCCGTTGAAAGCCGATTTTGTATAGCTAACAACATGAAAAAGAGTATTTAGGTGTTGCGTATATGAACCAAACTCCCTTATGCCAGTCTTTACACGGTTGAGAGGTGCATATCAGAGATTTTGACGCGTTTGTGCTGAACTTCTTCTTGTATTTATCATTTAAACTTCTCCATAGAGGGATATCTTTACCGTCTTATAATACAACCTTTCCGAGTTCATCATTGATCTGGAGATAGGTGTCATTACGATGCCTTCTTCTACGATGATTTGTCTTTGCTGAAGTGATGTCTGTGTATTTTACCTCATTTAGACATGCATTTCTCATCACTTAGACATAGTTTCATCACTTGTTTCACTCCATTTACTATCTTTTTTATTCATATAGCATTCATATTAAGTTTTGCATTAGATTTGCATACATATTGCATTTTGGAGTTGTTCTCAGGTTAAATGGATGCTTTGGAAGAATATCTGGAGTTTAAGGAAGAATGGTGTGGAGAACTCGATGTGGACCACTCGATCAACATGTAGAGTCCACAACTTGACCCCAAACCGAGTTCTATGCCAAGCTGCAACCTTTGAAAAAGATGACGACTCGGTTAAAGGACTCGATCTTTGACCGAGTCCACCACTCTATTTGATGCCGAGTTGAAGACCAAGATCTCAACTTTGAAAAAGTGCTCAACTAGACCTTCACCACTCAATCGAGAAACTGAGCTCTACCACCAACGTAATCATGCTTAGCTTATTTTATGTTTTTGTATATTAGGGTTTTTTTTTGTAAAGGGTATAAAAACTTTTCCTATCATCAAACGTAAGGAGCTTTTATCTTATCTTCTTCGCTTTATCTCTGCAGCCTTCTCTTAAACTACAGAGATTTTTTAACTTAGATCTACTTTGATCCTTAAACCTTTTGCACTTATTTTCTTCAGAATCCTTCTAATCTCATTCTCATGATTATGATTATGCACTTTATTTTATTTTCTGGATTTGAGCATTTTAGGATGATTTCTGAGTAGTGAACTAGGGTTCTTAAGGATACCTGAGTTATTCTAAGGTTAAATGGATGCTTTGGAAGAATATATGGAGTTTGAGGAAGAATGGTGTGGAGAACTCGATGTGGACCACTCGATCAACATGCAGAGTCCACAACTCGACCCCAAACCGAGTTCTATGCCAAGCTGCAACCTTTGAAAAAGATGACCACTCGGTTTAAGGATTCGATCTTTGACGAAGTCCACCACTCGATTTGATGCCGAGTTAAAGACCAAAATGTCAACTTTGAAGATGCGCTTAACTCGACCTCCATCACTAGATCAAGAAATCGAGCTCTACCACCGATCTAATCAAGATTAGCTTATTTTGTCTTTTTGTGTATGAGGGTTTCTTTTTGTAAAAGGTATAAAAACCCTTTCTATCATTAAACCTAAGGAGCTTTTATCTTATCCTATCTTCTTCCCTTTATCCGTGTAGCCTCCTCTTAAAATTATGAGATTTTGTAACTTAGATCTACTTTGATCCTTAAATCTTTTGCACTTATTTTCGTTAGAATCTTTCTAATCTCACTCTCCTGATTATGATTATGCACTTTATTTCATTTTCTGGGTTTGAGCATTTTAGGATGATTTCTGAGTAGTGAACTAGGGTTCTTAAGGATGGGTTAGATCTGTGTAGGATTCTTGGTCTCCTTAGATGTTTAAGCTTGTAATTGCATAAATCTCTTCTGGATTAGGTGTTTGTAATGCTATTCCTTGCTAACCTCTTGGAATTAGATCTCAGACATTTCACACACGGAAGGTGTTTGATGAAATGTCTGATCAAACTAATACCAGAGATTTATGAATTTATACCAAGAGATTTGTTGTTTTAGTTGTATTTTGACATTAATGAATTGTTTCTTAATGCTTGCCTATACTATGTTTCATTGATGCCTGCTCTCTGTCTCATTGAATGGGTATTAAGATTAGAAAGTGGTATAGGCTTGTTGGTGTTTATCACGAGAGTGGACTCACCTTGCTTTGATGTTTATTGTGTAGAGATAACTTCTGTGAAGTTTTGTTAAGCATCTAGGAGAGACCAAGGAGAATCACAGATCCATGAACCCCATCCTTAGGACCTTTATTCTCATTGATTGGTACTTGTTTTATTTTCTTTGTTTTGCTCTGTTTCCTTACTTGTCAGTTTCTGTTTCTTCATTGCTATTAGAACTGTTAGGTTAATAAACATCTCTTGATTGGCTTGACTTAAAGGGTTCTTGATCATATCCTAATTGCTAGCGTCCACCCATTTGGATTGATAACCTCTTGTGCTACAATGAACTGATTGTGCAATAGGCAATTGAACTTCCTAATAGATAGAAAATATCTATTATCATGAAGCAACCGTGGCCTGTGTGGGTGATGTGATCATGCCAAGCACAATGAAGGAGCAGCTTGAACCAGAGCAGCTTGTAGCCGAGGAAGCTAAGAAGAAATGGATTAGCTCAATAACAACGTTTGATCCGGTAATATTAAGAGGATCTCTTGAACTTTGGAGGTTGTATCAAGTCCACATTGGTCATGATACACGTTGAAGAAAGCTAGTGCATGGCCATATGATCTACTTGCACTCTTTTTCCCTTATCTCGGTTTTGTCCCATTGGGTTTTCTGAGTAAGGTTTTTAATGAGGCTTGTGGCTCATATGTTCATCTTTGTCATGGCCTAGTTCTGATCCATCAAGGCTCATTTATATGACATTTTGGGCGTCCCTATCTCTTATATTTCTATCTATTTTATTTCAAACATTCTCTTTTAAATTCTGCATGGTCTTGTGTGAGTTCTGAGGCATGTCTCGTAACTCCACACTCTTTTATTGCTTCTTCTTCTTCTATTCTCTTTATAGTCGGATCTGAACTCTTTGTTTTAGTAATCAAACCTTTATTCAAAAACTCTTCATATTTGTTTGATCATCCTTGCTTATAGTGATCGGATCTTCATCCTCACCAAAGCATGTTTCGATAGTCTAAGAGTCTTTCACCACTCTTACGAAGTATCACCTCACTTCACCTCTTGTTCATCACGTCCAGAGTCCTTACTCACGTACCAAACAAGTCCGAAAGTCTAGAGGTTCATCATCCCCTTTAGAAGTTTTGCTTCAATCCATAAAACCCATCAGACCATACTCGCCGTTTCACATCATTTCATCACTTCCGCATCACTAATCTCATCACTCCGACCATCACAACCTCTTGGAGTGCATTCAGAGACGTGATCCTCATCTAGGATCACATCAAGTGGTATCAGAGCTCACTCCATACCAGGTTGTGTCTTTTCAAATCGATCATACCATACCAGGTTGTGTCTTTTCATATTCCGCAGATCATTTGAATCGATTATGTCTGTTGATTGCTAGAATTTTCATAATCTTTTGGTGTCAGATAAAATCGTGAAATCAACTGAATCTGAACCTAGATTGAGTCTAGTAATTGATAAAATTGTTTCTGGAATTTTTCGGCACGTTTTGATAATTTTCGTGACTGATCTATTGCTAGTGTTGAAATCTGGAATTCCTGTCTGTCACACGTTTTGCTTGAATTTTCATAAAATATTGGCGTGTGATAAAATATTGGCATCTGAAGAATCATTTTCGTGTTTTGCTCATTTGATTGTGATTTCTTTCAAAGGAACTTGTTACTGGGTTTGTTTTGTGTTCCTTTTGCAGGCAGAGATGGCCGATCATCAAGAAGAGAATCTGTTCTACACAAGGTGCTATGTTCAAAGCAAGGTATGCAGCCTCATGATCGATGAAAGGAATTCTAACAACGTGGCAAGTGAGTACATGGTTCAGAAGCTTGGTTTAACCGTGAAGAAGCACCCAAGGCTGGATGAAAATTACAAATTAAGAGTGAGCAGCCAAGTGAAGATCTCCATAGCCATTGGAAAGTATGAAGACAAAATTCTGTGTGATGTTCAACCAATGGAAACATGTCACATCCTTCTTGGAAAACCATGGCAGAATGAGCGAAGAGCAATCCATGATGGTCACAAAAACAAATATTCATTCAAGTACAAAGGAGGCAAGATCATTCTGGTTCCAATGTCATCACATGAGATTCAACAAGATCAGCTCATTTTAAAGCAAAGAGTAAAACAGAATCCAAGGAGATCATCCAAAGAAGTCACCACCCATTTATGGAGAAGAAAATCAACTCCAATCATGTCAAGAAGATATTGGTGATGACTTCGAACCAGAACCACCAGATTATGCGCTAGACAATGCCACGAGTTCATATGAAGAAGAAGATGAGAAAAACATCAAAGAGAATGTGGAGATTCAACCATACATAGCAGTTCAAGATCAGCAAAATGAAACCAGCAAGGAAGAGAAAACTAAGAACAAAACAGTGGAGCAACTCGTCCTTCTCGGGGAGTCTTTGGAAGCTAACTGTGATATTCCTTTTATTCAATCTGATCTTATGTCTGAAAAAACTTGTGAAAAACTAACCAGATTAGAACCGGTGCAACCGAGTAGTTTTGTTTGTTTTCCACAGGTTCCAGAAGAAGAACTCACATGTTCTATTCAAATCAAGGAGAAACCACCAGATGCCTCACCACCAACAAAAACTCGAGGTAACTATCTAAACTCCCAAAAACGAATGAAAGCTAATTTGCTTTCTCTTGGTGCAGATTGTACAATGGTGAGTTCAAAACATTTTCAAGAAAAGAAGACTACTCTTGTACCATTACCGGCTTATGAGTTTTACCTTGACAAAATCAAACTCAAAGGGAATCAAATGCAAGGTAAAGCTAATTTTTTTTCTATGGTTAGTAAGGTTAATGATGCTGAATATTTGGATCATAAAATATTTGTCTCTTTAGATAAATTCTCTTGTGTATCTAACCTTGCACCGGTGCTGCCGAGTGAGATGATGTTTTTTTTGCAGGATTATGATATCGTTTTCCAGCGGATGACCCCATAGGACTACCACCCATCTGTGATGCATCTCATAACCACATTTGGAGACCTGGAGACTATCTAGGACGTTCAAGACACTTACCCCACGAGATTTGGACCTCTTCACTTCTCATGTTTCCCATAGAGTCTAAAATTAATTTTTCATCATTTTGTTCATTCCAAAATTATCAATGGTGACCAGGAGAGCTCTCATTGTGTAAGATAACCGCAAGATTCAACGGTTTTTTCACCAACAATTTTCTGATCAAAGAAGAGTCCCCGGATCCAAGACCGCTTTTATTTACCAAGATAATTTCGAGCACCGAACACTCCAAGGATCTTATTCAGGTAAGTATCTCTTTAACTCGATTTGTTTCTCATGATTTAAGGTCTGTGAGTATGAGTTTGTTATCTCCAGAAATCATTGAGAAAAATTTAGATTTATTCAAGGAATATTTGGAATCAAATCATTGTCGTAAAACACAAGTAAAAGATAAACATGATAAGAATAATGTTTTGACTCAAGGTGAGATATGTTTACTTGTTTATTGTGAGTCCATGACTGTGATAACATGCTTGCTCTTGCCAAAAGTGTTGATAAATTTTCAGGTACAAAAGAGGAGCCACCGGATGTAAATGTTATCTCATTTAATTTCTTTGCAAGGACTCGAATTAGAGATGTTTTCATGAAGGACAAGAAACCCCTTGCTTTATTTCCGAATGATCTTTGAAATTGGAGAATCCGTGAGAAATTATTGGGGAAAATAACGAGTTCCGGCTGAAGGGAGGTTCAACCCAGCACCAAAGATTGAAGGCCTATTCACAATCATCAAAAGGATCAATGGCAGCAACACCTTTCTCAGAGGTAAGTATAAAGAAATTTCCTTATTCAAAGTTACTTATTCTCTTCTTCCTTTCATTGCAGATTGTTCGGATTTGAGGTCAAATCCTTTTCAAGTGGGAGAGGATGATGTGATCATGCCAAGCACAATGAAGGAGCAGCTTGAACCAGAGCAGCTTGTAGTCGAGGAAGCTAAGAAAAAATGGATTAGCTCAATACCAACGTTTGATCCGGGAATATTAAGAGGATCTCTTGAACTTTGGAGGTTGTATCAGGTCCATATTGGTCATGATACATGTTCGAGAAAGCTAGTGCATGGCCATATGATCTACTTGCACTCTTTTTCCCTTATCTCGATTTTGTCCCATTGGGTTTTCCGAGTAAGGTTTTTAATGAGGCTTGTGGCTCATATATTCATCTTTGCCATGGCCTAGTTCTGATCCATCAAGGCCCATTTATATGACATTTTGGGCGTCCCTATCTCTTATATTTCTATCTATTTTATTTCAAACATTCTCTTTTAAATTCTGCATGGTCTTGTGTGAGTTCTGAGGCATGTCTCGTAACTCCACACTCTTTTATTGCTTCTTCTTCTTCTGTTCTCTTTATAGTCGGATCTGAACTCTTTGTTTTAGTAATCAAACCTTTATTAAAAAACTCTTCATATTTGTTTGATCATCCTTGCTTATAGTGATCAGATCTTCATCCTCACCAAAGCAAGTTTGGATAGTCTAAGAGTCTTTCACCACTCTTACGAAGTATCACCTCACTTCACCTCTTGTTCATCACGTCCAGAGTCCTTACTCACGTACCGAACAAGTCCGAAATTCTAGAGGTTCATCATCCCCTTTAGAAGTTTCGCTTCGATCCATAAAACCCATCAGACCATACTCGCCGTTTCACATCATTTCATCACTTCCGCATCACTAATCTCATCACTCCGACCATCACAACCTCTTGGAGTGCATTCAGGGACGTGATCCTCATCTAGGATCACATCAGTGGGGATTCCAAGATCAATGTTACCTCTGCTCCCCGTGGTATCAAGTAAGCAGCCCAAACCAAACCAATAACTGAAGCAGAAAGTGGTAGTGTTACCATTTTGAACCTCAACCTTATAAAACTGTTTCGCTGTATCTCTGTATTTCAAAAGATTTCTCCACATCCAAGATCCCGTACTTTTGTTTTCCTTTAGCGCCCAGAGAGAGTTCTTCTTAAGAAAAATGTTTGAAATCTATTTGACCTAGAGAGAGTCTTTCGCTAACAAGATCCTTGCATTGAGCTTCTCCAGCAGAGGGGTATAATCCAATTTAGTCATTTGCTTGGTGAGGAGTGGCAGTCCCAACTATCTTACTGGCAGTTTTCCATGGGCAAAAGAAAAATGTTGTAGAATGTCCGAACTCATGTTCTCCGAAATACCAGCCATGTACAGAATTGATTTTTCAACACTAATTTTCAAATATTCGAAGAATTCCTTCTAAAATTTTTTATGACCATCCACAAAAACCTTCAAGTCATCAGCAAAGCATAAATGTGTCAACTGAATGCTCTTATATTTAGGATGATAACCAATTTTTTTCTCGACCGCAGCTTTATCCAAGAGCTTTGACAAAACATTCATGCATATAACAAAGAGGTAAGGGGTGAACAACCTTGTTGAAGACCCTTTTTACTTCTAAAGAACCCCACTAATTCACCATTTAGTTGAACCAAAAAAGATGCCGTCGAGATGCATAACTTAACCTAATGAATAAATCTCTCAGAAAAGTTCATGGCCTGAAGAAAATTCAATACGATATCCCATTGGACTGTGTCGAAAGCCTTGGAAATATCAATTTTCATGGCACAGCGAGGAGAGATCGAATCTTTGTGGTATTCCTTTACGATTTCAATGGCAAGGAGGACGTTCTCCATCAAAAGCCGATCCTTTAGAAAAGCAGATTGGTTCGAAACAATGAATTTAGGTAGTAGTACCTTGAGTCTATTCGCAATAATCTCTGAGATCACCTTATATATGACATTACAACATGAGATAGGCCTGTAATCCTTCACTTCCCTAGCTGCATCCTTTTTCGGTATAAGGGCCAGAATAGTAGCGTTGAGACCCTTGGAAATTTTTTTTTTTTCAAAGAACGACTTGATAGAAACGGTGAGATCTTTCCCAACAATAAGCCATGCTTCTTTGAAAAATTCACTTGTATATCCGTCTGGATCAGGTGACTTATTGTTTGGCATCAAGAATAACACTTTTCTTATTTCCTCTTTCGTGACATCTTGTGTCAACATATTCATATCTTGATCCAAACATCTGGACTCCATAAGCTGCTGCAAATATTCCACCGAAGTTCCTTGATAATTAGTTGGTTTTTGTGATAGAAATTCTCTAAAGAATCTCTCTGCTTCCCCTTTGATTTCCTCATTTGTTTTCAAAACCTCTCCATTATGGTTTGTTATTTCTCTGATAGAATTCTGCATCTTACGAATCGCTGCCGTCTTATGATAATCTGTGTTGTTTTAATCCCCCACATTCAACCAATGAAGCTTTGACTTTTGTTTAAGATACCCCTTTTCCAACTCCGATAAGTAATTCCACTTTATGAAAGCCACAGCTTCTGTTTCAACCTTTTGAGTCGATGGGTCTGCTAGGGTCTCAACTTCCTTGTTACATAGGTCTACATGAGCTTCCCGTGTACGTCAAGATATGTCTGCAAGTTTCTCTTTACCCAATGCACGTAGCACTGGCTTCAAGGCTTTGAGTTTCTTCGAAAATCTATATAATGTAGAAGTGGAACTAAAAAAATGATCTGAAGTTTCCCAATACTCCCCATGTAGCAAACACGAACCATTCTATTGTCAGACTAGTCAAGAATGCTTCATGCTTGCCACATGAAAAGATCAAGTACGGTTCAGCCAATAGCCAAAAAGAATTCTAGCCTTCAGCCATACCTTCCCTGGTCCTTTCCCGTCCGACCACGACTTAGGCTTGCCAACCCTTGTTAATGATCGTTTGTTGAGCTAATCCGAACAGGATCGTATACCAGGTTCACTCGAGGGTTTTTGAGAGAAGACCATATACCATATATATAGCCTTTTATACAACTGTTACCCAAATCGAGTATAAAGTTCGGATCCATTTTCAAATACATAATACTCAAAATTACCCTTTACAAACACAACCAAAACCCCTAATTCCGGTTCCTAGGGTTTTTGAGGAAAGTAAACAATAATCCCAACTAACAGTGCAATGATTGGTATCGTTGAGGACTTGTCGAGAATCGCTGCTGAGTCTTCTCATCCAATTCCTATTGTCCTTCGTCTATCGCTACTCGTTCTATGTAGATTACCTGCTGACACTCGAGAACTACTTGTAACGATTTCTTCCACGGTTCTGGGATTTGAGAGTTTTTGAGAGGGATAAGTGTTTTTGGTGTGTGTGTGTGGAGTGAAGGAAAGGGTCTGTTTATATAGAGATCTTCATGTAGTTAGGTGTCTTGTTGCATGGCTTAGTTTCCATGCATGGAAGTAGCTGGCAGTAAGGTGGCTATCTGCATGGTAAGCAACCATGTAGACTGGCACTTTGCTAGCCATGCTGTCTGACACCTGTCCGATCAGACTTCTTAAACTTGTATGGACCAGTCCGGTTTAGGGTCCGCGTCCTTTTGGTCGGGTTGGGTCGGGTCTGGTCCAATATCGAGTTTACTGTTCCATCCTTGAGTATTGCCAGAGACCATGTCTTGACACTTTATGACTTGATACATTCTGTGTTATTATTCTTAGATAATACCTAAGGCTTGGCAGACATATGTTCCACCCTTGTAGCCGATTGATCAATCCTTGCTAAAAGTACATTCATTTCTCGATGGCAATACCTTCATTCCTCGAGGGTGGTACGAGAAACTCGTCTTCACCGATTCTTCAATTGTTAGTTCTAGGCCAATGTGCGGGTCATTACATTCTCCCCTCTTTATTAGAATTCGTCCTGGAATTCTTATATTTTGACAGTTCTTTTGCAAACTTTGCTTCACTCCTTTTTCGTGGAAATCTCCATTTCTTTCTTCAGTCTTCTTATCTTTTGCTTCTTTGTGTTTTGCTGATCTTGTCTTTGGGAATAGAACTTCCTTTTATTTTTCTCTCTTTTTGCCTGTTTCCGAGGAATTCTTTTAGTCATTTGGATAATTTCGTCCTTTGCTTCTTTATTTCTTCCAGTACCTTGTCTTGTTTCCTTGTTGTCCATCTTCTTTGTTCTTTTTCGATTCTCGGTAAGTTCTTAACACCAACCATGCATTCAATCAACTAAGCTTTCAACAAGCAAGCAAGCAAGTTATTCAAGCATTTCCATACATAAAATACTTGATATTTATTAGTTATATTTTACATAATCCGTTAACCCTATTATATTACAAGAAAAATTTGGGTTAAGTCATTTTCTATCACATATTTTACATCCACTTACCTCTCTTGCCTTTCCTTACACCGTTCCACCACCCCTTAGTCACAACCTAATTATACATCCATACCCCGAGATTGACACGTTATGCGGTCCTTATGTACAATTAAACAGGTTAGATTTCCACTTACTCTACTCATATTCTAAGGATTAATGGGGTTTCTGCAGTGTCTTTCAATGGTTCCGCCTTGGAAGATTCCCTGAACGCGTTACCCGGATCAGACTGTCTAACTCTCGATGGCCCAACATCATCTGCAATTCTTGAGATATTACCACGGATTGGGTATAGACAGTTGGATAAGTAGTGGCCAACTTGTCCGCAGTTGACGCATGGATCGACTTTTGGGACTTTCTTCACTTGAGTGTTAACTTTACTTCCTTCTGTTTTACGAGCCGATGGTCGACCCCTCCAGAAATCAGTTGGTGGTTCAATAGGATTACCTTCCATGGCTAGCATCAAACTACTAGGGATTTCCTCCATTCCTCTTAATCATTCCAAGGATTCCTCGTTGCTAAGTTCCACTTCCAGCATTCGGTTGTCAAATTCTCCATACTCTTCCATCCCTTCCGTGTGTGTACCTTGGTTAATTTGAGTACTAAATGCATAGTACTCTCTGGCCTCCATAGGCTGGATAGCAAACACAAACCATTCTATGACCGAACTAGTCAAGAATGCTTCATGCTTGCCACATGAAAAGATCAAGTACGGTTCAGCCGATAGCCGGAAAGAATTCTAGCCTTCAGCCGTACCTTCCCTGGTCCTTTCCCGTCTGACCACGACTTAGGTTTACCAACCCTTGTCAATGATCATTCGTTGAGCTAATTCAGACAGGATCGTATACCAGGTTCACTCAAGGGTTTTTGAGAGAAGACCGTTTACCATATATATATAGCCTTTTATACAACTGTTACCCAAATCGAGTAAAAATTTTCGATCCATTTTCAAATAAATAATACTCAAAATTACCCTTTACAAACACAACCAAAACCCCTAATTCCAGTTCCTAGTGTTTGATGCTCAGACTAGTCTTAGGCTGCCGGCAAAACAAAGAAGATTATGAGTAATCTAGAATTACTCAGTGAGTTGGGTCCCCTCTAATATACATAAACCCATTCCCCATGTTCCCCCATAGAATTATCAAGTAAACAAGCAATCATTAAGTAAACATTTCAGGAAACATAGAGACTCACTACCCATGATGAGTATTTACAAATACATCTCGGGAATCTCAACTTATCCGACTCTTCTAATCCTCACGACTTCTCTCTAAGGCTCGGTCTTACCTTGGTTGATACCACACAGGAGATCCAACCAAGGAACTTCACCTCCTCAGCGTATTTTACTACTCTCGCACACTAAGTCACGAGAGACAACTGACACCACACATATGACCCCCTTGAACATATCTTTGGAATTGACCCTCTTGATCATTCCAACCACAATGAAAGGCCTTACTCCCTCTTGCCAGCCAGTCATTTACCCTAGGACTTACACTCACCCTCGTTACAATGCATATGCTTCGTAGTTCATTACTTAATTAACCCGAATTCATCAAGTAAACAAGTTCATATTCGAGTTCAAGTGGTATCTAGGTGTTATATGAATGCATTCCTAGCAATCACTCTAATTAACGGAATGCAAACAATAATCCCAACTCACAGTGCAATGGTAGGTATCGTTGAGGACTTATCAAGAATCGCTGCTGAGTCTTCTCATCCAATTCATGTTGTCCTTCGTCTACTGCTACTCGTTCTACGTATATTACCTGCTGACACTCGAGAACTACTTGTCCGGTGGAACGATTTCTTCCGTGGTTTAGGGATCTGAGAATTTTTTAGAGGGATAAGTGTTTTTGGTGTGTGTGTGGAGTAAAGGGGAGGGTCTGATTATATAGAGATCTTCATGTAGTTAGGTGTCTTGTTACATGGCTTAGTTTCCATGCATTGAAGTAGCTGGCAGTAAGGTGGCTATCTGCATGGTAAGCAACTGATATAGGTATTTTTACTCAGTACTCAGTACTCAGCCTGTAGTCAAGGGAGACCGAGCAATAGGAACTTGTCCAATTGGATGCGAATCCCCTGTCCTTTATGCTTTTCCTAAGTAAAAATACAAGTTATTATGTGTGTTGTGTGGTGTGAAAGCAGTAAACTATGGATGTATCAATTCCTTAGTCTAACATGTCATTGTAGTACTAAGGTGTCAATCCAAATAGGTGTGATGCTAACAATCAGGATGAGATCAGATATACTTAATTCAAGCCAAGTAAATTGATGTTGGATTGTCTAACAACCTAAGTGAAACATGAAATATGCAAAATAAATGCTAAGTAAAAATACTAGGGAGGCAGGTGCAGGTGCTTGAGAAGCAATGCACAAATGATGTAGGAGTAATGCAGCAAGTGAAAATGACGAAATAAATTGATGAGATAAAACTAAGTGTGGAAGCTAGCAAGCGAAAATGATAACTAAGACAAGGTAAAATCAATTTAGACAAACAAGCTCTCAAGAATGAGGTAATTGGTCAGTGACTCCTCTGAAATCTATCTAAGGCGCTGACAAACTCACACAGAGCTAATCCCTAGACAACGGGTTCACAAGCAATCAAATCCACTGTCGTGACAGATGACCTCAAGCTAAAACAGTTCCAGACTCAGATGTCTCTGACAAAATCTACCCTAACAGGCATTAAGACTCAACCCGTTCTTGTCAATGAACACCGTAAACATCCAATCTCTTAGGCTAGGAATGCAAATCTCTGGCACTAGTTGTTCAAGCGTTTCATCAACCACCTTTTGAGTGTGGAAACACTTAAGATCTAGTTGCAATTGATCAGAGAGAAACAAGCATTAAGAACACTAATCCAGAAGGGATTCACAAACAACTAAACTTAAACGCCCTAGAAGATCAAAGATTCGTCACTAACCTGTCCCATTCTCAAGAACCCTAAAAAACTACTCACACATATTCAAGAACATAAACCCAGAAAATTCAAACATCTTAGAATTCATTGAAATTAGGTTATAAAGATAGATTAAGGCAAGAACAATAAGACTGCAAAGAATCAAAACAAACTAATAAGTAGATTAAGAGAAATCTGGATTCAAAGTCAAGAACAATGAAGAACAAATGAAGAACAGAGAGAAAACCTAAAAATAAAAAGCTTACACTAAAAATAAAAATGGAATACCCTTTGGACAAAACCCCAAAGGGGTATTTATACAATAATGCGGAAAACCCTAAAAACTGGTAAAGACAAATAAATGGTTAAGTCTCCGGAGATTTATGCAGCTTGGGCAGGCGTATGTGTAGTGGTGATCGAGCTGGGAGTGAAGACTGCTGGATCACCTGCTCGACGTGTGTGTGCTCAAGCACTCTGCTCAACATGTGTGTGCTCGAGCACTCTGCTCGACGTGCTGCTTGAGCACCTGCTCGAAATCTGCTCGAGCACTTCTTCAAACTCTGCTCGACGTGTGTGTGCTCGAAATCTGCTCGAGCACTTCTTCAAACTCTGCTCGACGTGTGTGTGCTCGAGCACTCTGCTCGAAATCTGCTCGAGCACTTCTTCAAACTCTGCTCGACGTGTGTGTGCTCGAGCACTCTGCTCAACGTGCTGCTCGAGCACCTGCTCGAAATCTGCTCGATGGACTGCTCGAAACCTGCTCGAGCGCCTGTTCTTCCTTTTGCTCAACGTGTGTGTGCTCAAGCACTCTGCTCGATGTGCTGCTCGAGCACCTGCTCGAAATCTGCTCGATGGACTGCTCGAAACCTGCTCGAGCGCCTGTTCTTTCTTTTCTCGACGTGTGCTCGCTGGAGCTACTCGAGTGCCTTGCAGAATCTCTGCTCGAGCACTTGTTAAATTCCTGGTAGAGCACTTTGCTGGTGCTTGTGGCGTGAAACTCTCCAAATTTCCAGAACATCATCCAAGTCCCTGAAATCAATTCCAAAATGCATATGTATGCAAATCTAATGCAAAATCCTAGTGTGGATGCTAAATGTGTGAAAAGACTATAAATGGGGTGAAACATATGATGGATATAGTCCTAAACGATGACAAATGCATGCTAAAACATGCTAAAATGCTGAGACATCAACTCCCCCAAACTTAGTCTTTGCTTGCCCTCAAGCAAACAATTCATAAGAAGGGAGAGAGGTTAGAAAATGGGGATTCAGAACCTAAGCAATGCAGTTTTTAAAGTTCGCAAACCTTATCAAATTTCCAAGAAGCTACCCTGAGTGCAATGCTAACAAGTTCTACTTTTAAAGCTTTAGCCATGCTCGTCACATCACTAACTTAACAGTGACTTTAGCCTACACAAGCATTCAGATTCTTTAAACCCTTTAACATTCATTAAGCATAAATCATGAATCATGTTTATTCACAGTCATTGAACTCATTTGGCTAAAGGAATGGTCAAAGGACAAAGATGGTCCTTAATGTAACTGGTGACACTCATTCTCACTCAAGGGACTCTCAAAGAAAAACTGAGCTTTAGAAGACGGCTAAAGGTCAGGGCCAACCGATGCGTACAAGGATAAACTTCCATCTACCCAAACATATACATAATCGAAACCCAAACCTCTAAATCTAATCCCAGGAATGATCCTATTACTACCCTTTGGCATTTTTCTGCAATGAATCCCTTTTTGATCAAACTTTTCTTTTTCTTTGTGTTCTAAGGACGGTTTACCTTATCATTTGCATAGTCTAGCGGATTGGGTGTCTATCTGAGGCTCTATCTTTTATGTATTTCATACAAGTTTCTCTTTTTCTTTTCATGAGCCTATACATATATATTTTTTTCTTTCGTACTACCCAATCTTTTACTAGAGCTTTAATTATGCACATCCCTCTACTTAGAAGTTTTTTTTCTTTTTCCCTTCTCTTTCTCTTTTTTCATTTTTCGACTCATCCTGCTTAGAACATCCTAATTCGTTTCTCCCCAAAATCATGTTCCCACCTAATCCTAGCTAGTCCATACCGTGAACTAGAGCTAAGCTAGAACTTATCCTTGTCGGCTCCAACCTAACACTTTCTACCAAGCTCAGTCTTATAAAAAGGCCTCACACACAGAAAATAATATTGTCTTGAAAGAAAGGTTGGTTCAATGGTGGGGAAACTGTTCCAATGATGGGAATCAGCTACTTGGATAACAAGAGTGGTAAAAAGAGAACGATAATCCAAATATGTATATAGGTATCCATGAGTTCAAGTTCAATGCATAAACATGATAATTGTAAGTCAAGTTATGGTCTGGATAGATAGGGAATGAATGCACTTCACAACAAACTTCAGCCAAACTCAAATGTCAAGCGATGGATTCAAAGGATGGGGCTGCCTTATGCTTCAAACTTAATCAACATGCACAACAGAACAACTAAGTGGTTCACTAACGTTTTGTACTGCATGCTGGGCTAGGCAAGAATCATCATTATCCCCTATGCAGAAATCCTATATGAAATGCAGCTATACTCAATACTAAAATGCTAATGCAACTACATGGACACTCTGTTTTTGTAGAATGATTTTTGAAAAAATTTCAAATTTTTATGGTTTTTAGATGCTCATAGACAATGTTAAATACATCATGAACCCTCCTCCAAACTTAAATTACACAGTCCCTTGTGTAATAGAAATCTGGAACAGAGTTTGCAAAAAAAAGCAAAATTAAACTAAGTACAATGATAAATACAATGGGTTGGAGAGTGATACTTCAGTAGTTGGAGAAGAAAGAGTCGGTGAACTCTTCTATGTCTTCGCGGGAGTACGTTGGTGGAGGGGGTTGGTGCGGCTTGGTAGCTCTGCTCGGTCCTGCGGCTTTCCTTTTTCCTGCCTTGGCTCAAAGGAAGAGTATCGAGGTGGCTCTTCATAGGTGCTGCGCCTAGAACTAATGTGTGTAGAACCACTTCTCCGCAGGGTACTCGGTTGGGATAGTTCTTCATGTTGGTGAGGAGAGGCGGCTTGGTCTTGTGCTTCATGTGCGTCAGCGGGGCTCTTGCTCTTTCCTTGAGTCTTGCTGAAATGCTCCTTCATCTCCTTCCACCCCTCCGTTAATTCCTTCACCATGCTCTTTAGTGCCTTGATCATTTTATCCTGAGCTTTGTTCCACCTCTGGAGCAACCCTATTCGCTTGTGAGCCTCCCATAGACCCTTGTGCTGTTTTTGTGCTACATACTCTTCGAAGTGAAACGACTCGGGCTGGGTGTCTTCGGATGCGCTCAGGGAGTGAGATCGAGCTAAGCGATCAGGAACATCTTTTTTTCGTGCTTGTTGGAGGTCTTCCTGCACTGGTTGATAGAGCAATTCGATTGGTGGGCAGAAATTGATGCTAGCACTTTCTAGAGCGGCGCAGGGGAGTTGTAGTTGAGCTGGTCCAGCTGTAGGGTGCATGAACTGAAATAGGCATTCTCCGGAACTTGATGTCTTGTTTAGGAAAAATGCTTTTCTAAGGTAGTCCACGTCCAACCATCGTGGTGCGCAGGGCTCTGAAATTAAAGGTACTTTGCAGGCGACCAGTATGGGTGTGATGACACCTCCAATGCTGAGCTCTCCTTTCGAATTTTTTCTGTGCAGCTTCACACCCTAGTCTCTATAGTTCAGGAACTGATTTAGCATAGTGAAGGTGAGACTTGTATTGTTTCTGTCTCCTAGCAGTTCCGTCCCATCCTTAGCGAATTCGAGAAGCCCTTTCAAGGCTAAGTCCATCACTTGCAGCTGACCTTGGTTTATAGGGCCTGTTACTTGGCGCGCAAACATGGTATGGGCAATGGATTTGTGCAGGTACCTCACTGCATGGTGGCGAATCTGAGTGCTCTTGGACCTAGAAGATGAGTAGGGTGTGTCCACTGCTATTGTACGCCATAGGGATTGTAGCTCTTCTTTCGCAAAATCTTCTTCTGATCCTGTCCCACTGCTGAAACCATAGAGAATGTCGAGCTCGGCGGTGGTGAGGGAGTAGAGCTTTCCTCTTACTTTGAATGTGATCCATCCCAGCCCTCCGTCCGAGACGTATTCCGGATGGTCTTCATAGAAGTGAACTTTAAGGGTAGCGAGGAAATGGCAAGTTTCAATTTGATAAGCGGGCGAGTTATTTCTCATGAATTTTGTCAACCCCCTAGTGCGAATAGGCATTCAACATCTTCATCTATACCCAATTGCCTCATGGTTGGTCGGTGAGGGTAACGTGTCCCTGCGAAACCTCTAGAAAGGAAGACTGCTCTCATCTCTTTTGCTGTCAGCTCAACCTCTGTCCTCTTGCTACTTTTTCCTTCCTTAGGCTCCACCCCTGCGCTTCCATCTCCAGATTTCTCACCACTACTCCTAGCAGGTCGTTTTCCATGGGTTTTGCACTAAGCGGCGGACTCGAGCGCTGAGGGTGATATGTCTCATCGAGCTCCTCTGTGCTTGAGTAGTGGACTCGAGTGTCTCTGCTGCTCTTAACGGGCCATTTTCCTCGAGTGATTTCTGCCCTGTCTCGTGAGGATGGCTTGGTCTTTGCAACAAGCTGCGGGCTCGGGTGCTGAGGGTGATATGTCTCATCGAGCTCCTCTGTGCTTGAGTAGTGAACTCGAGTGGTTTCTCTGCTTAGGCGCTCGAGCTGCTCGGGACTTGAATGCTCAACTCGGGTAGAATAACCAAGTCTATGTCTTTTCTCAATTTCAGGCTCTGGTTCAGGTTCAGTAGGTCGCCGACTCTCCGCTGCGCGCTTGATCTTCGCGTAGCGCCGTGCTAGTGAGGTAGCTCTTGCACGGTTGCGCCAGTCTGGTGCGTGCTCATCAGCTGCGCTGGGGGTAGTTGCTTGAGATGTATAATGCCTAGCAATGTTTTCCGCCTCTGTACGTCCGCGGTTATTTGTCATTGTGAGGCATGCTGGAGGAGGTGCTCGACGAGGTTGATAGAAATTTTACGAAGAACATGAAGAACACGAGGAACACGAAGATCAGAGGTTTTTGTTTTCGAGATTTCTGCTAAGTGTCAAGTGTGAAGTTGCAAGGGGGCGGCGTCCCTTTTATAGAGAAAACGGGGGGATGAACCTGGACGTGCTAGAGGACAGACGACGCAAGTGGCGGTGGAACGACACAGAGGTGCCTACCAAAGACAACAAAAAGACATGGGTTAGAAAATTGAAAAGCGTGATTTAGATAAGTCTTGAATACTTAGAAATTATCTCGATTCAATTCAGAAAAATCGAAATCTATATTTTGCCATTATATTTTTTTATTTTTTTTTTTTGTTAGAACCACTTTTTGCGTTGTCGGTGGAGCACCTCGTCGAGCTGTTGCTCGACCCGCCTCGTCTCTCATCTCCTCGAGCGCCGTGTTTCTCATCTGCTCGAGCACGCATCGAGCGTTCTGCTCGAGCTCCTCATTTGGCGTTACTCGAGCACCTTCATCGAGCGTTGCTCGAGCGCCTTCATCGAGCACTTTGCTCGAGCTGCCTCATCGAGCATGTTGCTCGGACTCTCGTCGAGCCTTTTTTTTTTTTTTTTTTTTTTTAGAACCCCTTTTTGCGTTGTCGGTGGAGCGCCTCGTCGTGTTCTCATCTGCACGAGCACGCATCGAGCGTTCTGCTCGAGCTCCTCATTTGGCGTTACTCGAGCACCTTAATCAAGCGTTGCTCGAGCGCCTTCATCGAGCATGTTGCTCGGACTCTCGTCGAGTCTTTTTTTTTTTTTTTTTTTTAGAACCCCTTTTTGCGTTGTTGGTGGAGCGCCTCGTCGAGCTGTTGCTCGACCTGCCTCGTCTCTCGTCTCCTCGAGCGCCGTGTTTCTCATCTGCTCGAGCACGCATCGAGCGTTATGCTCGAGCTCCTCATTTGGCGTTACTCGAGCACCTTCATCGAGCACTTTGCTCGAGCTGCCTCATCAAGCATGTTGCTCGGACTCTCGTCGAGCCTTTTTTTCTTTTTTTTTAGAACCCCTTTTTGCGTTCTCAGTGGAGCGCCTCGTCGAGCTGTTGCTCGACCCGCCTCGTATCTCGTCTCCTCGAGCGCCGTGTTTCTCATCTGCTCGAGCACGCATCGAGCGTTCTGCTCGAGCTCCTCATTTGGCGTTACTCGAGCACCTTCATCGAGCGTTGCTCGAGCACCTTCATCGAGCACTTTGCTCGAGGTGCCTCATCGAGCACTTTGCTCGAGCTGCCTCATCGAGCATGTTGCTCGGACTCTCGTCGAGTCTTTTTTTTTTTTTTTTTTTAGAACCCCTTTTTGCGTTGTTGGTGGAGCGCCTCGTCGAGCTGTTGCTCGACCCGCCTCGTCTCTCATCTCCTCGAGCATCGTGTTTCTCATCTGCTCGAGCACGCATCGAGCGTTCTGCTCGAGCTCCTCATTTGGCATTACTCGAGCACCTTCATCGAACACTTTGCTCGAGCTGCCTCATCGAGCATGTTGCTCGGACTCTCGTCGAGCCTTTTTTTTTTTTTTTTTTTTTTTTTTAGAACCCCTTTTTGCGTTGTCGGTGGAGCGCCTCGTCGAGCTGTTGCTCGACCTGCCTCGTCTCTCGTCTCCTCGAGCGCCGTGTTTCTCATCTGCTCGAGCACGCATCGAGCGTTATGCTCGAGCTCCTCATTTGGCGTTACTCGAGCACCTTCATCGAGCGTTGCTCGAGCGCCTTCATCGAGCACTTTGCTCGAGCTGCCTCATCAAGCATGTTGCTCGGACTCTCGTCGAGCCTTTTTTTTTTTTTTTTTTTTTTAGAACCCCTTTTTACGTTCTCGGTGGAGCGCCTCGTCGAGCTGTTGCTCGACCCGCCTCGTATCTCGTCTCCTCGAGCGCCGTGTTTCTCATCTACTCGAGCACGCATCGAGCGTTCTGCTCGAGCTCCTCATTTGGCGTTACTCGAGCACCTTCATCGAGCGTTGCTCGAGCGCCTTCATCGAGCACTTTGCTCGAGGTGCCTCATCGAGCACTTTGCTCGAGCTGCCTCATCGAGCATGTAGCTCGGACTCTCGTCGAGTCTTTTTTTTTTTTTTTTTTTTAGAACCCCTTTTTGCGTTGTTGGTGGAGCGCCTCGTCGAGCTGTTGCTCGACCCGCCTTGTCTCTCGTCTCCTCGAGCATCGTGTTTCTCATCTGCTCAAGCACGCATCGAGCGTTCTGCTCGAGCTCCTCATTTGGCGTTACTCAAGCACCTTCATCGAGCGTTGCTCGAGCGCCTTCATCGAGCACTTTGCTGGAGCTGCCTTATCGAGCATGTTGCTCGGACTCTCGTCGAGCCTTTTTTTTTTTTTTTTTTTTTTTAGAACCCCTTTTTGCGTTCTCGGTGGAGCGCCTCGTCGAGCTGTTGCACGACCCGCCTCGTATCTCGTCTCCTCGAGCGCCGTGTTTCTCATCTGCTCGAGCACGCATCGAGCTTTCTGCTCGAGCTCCTCATTTGGCGTTACTCGAGCACCTTCATCGAGCGTTGCTCGAGCGCCTTCATCGAGCACTTTGCTGGAACTGCCTTATCGAGCATGTTGCTCGGACTCTCGTCGAGCCTTTTTTTTTTTTTTTTTTAGAACCCTTTTTTGCGTTGTCGGTGGAGCGCCTCGTCGAGCTGTTGCTCGACCTGCCTCGTCTCTCGTCTCCTCGAGCGCCGTGTTTCTCATCTGCTCGAGCACGCATTGAGCGTTATGCTCGAGCTCCTCATTTGGCGTTACTCGAGCACCTTCATCTAGCGTTGCTCGAGCGCCTTCATCGAGCACTTTGCTCGAGCTGCCTCATCAAGCATGTTGCTCAGACTGTCGTCGAGCCTTTTTTTTTTTTTTTTTTTTAGAACCCCTTTTTGCGTTCTCGGTGGAGCGCCTCGTCGAGCTGTTGCTCGACCCGCCTCGTATCTCGTCTCCTCGAGCGCCGTGTTTCTCATCTGCTCGAGCACGTATCGAGCATTCTGCTCGAGCTCCTCATTTGGCGTTACTCGAGCACCTTCATCGAGCGTTGCTCGAGCACCTTCATAGACACTTTGCTCGAGCTGCCTCATCGAGCATGTTGCTCGGACTCTCGTCGAGCCTTTTTTTTTTTTTTTTTTTTTTTTAGAACCCCTTTTTGCGTTGTCGGTGGAGCGCCTCGTCGAGCTGCTGCTCGACCCGCATCATCGAGCTGTTGCTCGACCCTCATCATCTCTCGTTTGCTCGAGCGCCTTTTTTCTCATCTGCTCGAGCACGCATCGAGCGTTCTGCTCGAGCTCCTCATTTGGCGTTACTCGAGCACCTTCATCGAGCACTTTGCTCGAGCTGCCTCATCGAGCATGTTGCTCGAACTCTCGTCGAGCCTTTTTTTTTTTTTTTTTTATGAGAACCCCTTTTTGCGTTGTCAGTGGAGCGCCTCGTCGAGCTGTTGCTCGACCCGCATCATCTCTCGTCTGCTCGAGCGCCGTGTTTCTCATCTGCTCGAGCACGCATCGAGCATTCTGCTCGAGCTCCTCATTTGGCGTTACTCGAGCACCTTCATCGAGCGTTGCTCGAGCGCCTTCATCGAGCACTTTGCTCGAGCTACCTCATCGAGCATGTTGCTCGGACTCTCGTCGGGCCTTTTTTTTTTTTTTTTTTTTTTTTTAGAACCCCTTTTTGCGTTGTCGGTGGAGCACCTCGTCGAGCTGTTGCTCGACCCGCCTCGTCTCTCGTCTCCTCGAGCGCCGTGTTTCTCATCATTCGATTACTGATCCTACCAAGATTAAGTGGTTCAGAGAAGTTTTGACCAAAAACTCCCCCATGAAGTCTGGAATCTATTCCAGAAAAACCCAAAGCAGATGCCGCAGAAACATTATCATACATCGGAGATAAGTTACTAGACCCAAGTTGGCTAGCCATCATAGAAGCTACAGCTGGATTTAATGCGTAATTGTTCACACCATAGTTCGGGCTATCAAGATGCTGGTAAGGACTAGCTAGTCCACCTCCACCATTATAAGCAGATCCTTGTGACCCTCTCATCTGTAAGTTCCGCGAAGAAACAGTTAGCTTATGGCCTTGATCAGATTTGTTTGGGAACCCGTGTTGATTGACTTCGTTATGCCCACCTTGCAGTCCAAACATATAGTTCCTGACCTTTTCGACATCCTATTCAGCCTGACCCCGTTCATCTAACCCCCCCTTTGCTGACAGGTTTATGCGGATAAAGCAGTTGCGAGATCGAAGACTTCGGTGAGACCAGATGTAACACTGTTGAACGGGCTTTGATTACTTGTGTTTCTCTTATCGTTTGAACTCACTCTTCCACCCCCAATAGGAGTAAAGGCAGGGACTAGGCCCCCTCGCAATGACCTGAGGATCTGGAGTTCCATTTATCGACAATGAAGCTCCCCGAACAGCTGCATAGCTGTATGGAGTTAGCGCCGATAAACTTTGAGGCAGATGGAGACTGATTATTACGTGAAGTCGATATTTTCGTCAAAGGCATTACGGCGTGCAGGTTGTGAGGGCTGCTGCCCGGGCCCCATCTCAGCCTACGGAGAGGCAATCGACCAGGTTTACATTAAGAAAGAATATTCAGGACTAATATACACAACACATTACACATAAAACAACAATTTGAAGCAAACATCAATGAAAAGGAAAAAGGGCAATCATCAGACAGAATAAACCATCAATGAAGCGTAATGATCAGAACAGGTATCACCAACCTGAAAGATATCAGCAAAACTCTTCTTTTTGCCTCCAAGACCCAAACCCGGCAAACCAATCAATCCATTAGCATCCCACTCAGAAGAAGAAGCATTAGTATTCTCAGTTTCAAAACCAGGTGGCATAGAGAACAAAGATCGACTCTCGTTCACTTTCCTCCTATCCCCAATACCACCTAACACAGTACTGCTCCCTTTAAGCCTCTGAGCAACTCTCAAATCCTCCCTAGACTTCAAAGGTGGAGGCAACCTCGGATTCATCTTTATATTAGCATAGTAATAAGACGTGTAAGTTGGATCATTCCTAAACTCCTCACTCCAATTACTGCCTCCACCAAACTCCAAAAAAGGGGTCCCACCTCCACCGCTAAAAAGCCCTCCGGCAGCACTAACAGAACCAACCACAGTCGGGGGAGCAGAGCCACTTCTATATATGTTAAGCTGTCGTTCAAGCTCATCAGCCTCTTCTTGCCGTCGCTGCTGCTCACCAAGCAATACTCCAATCTTTTTCTCACCACTACTCCTAGCAGGTCGTTTTCCATGGGTTTTGCACTACGCGGCGGACTCGAGCGCTGAGGGTGATATGTCTCATCGAGCTCCTCTGTGCTTGAGTAGTGGACTCGCGTGAGAACCCTTTTTTGCGTTGTCGGTGGAGCACCTCGTCGAGCTGTTGCTCGACCCGCCTCGTCTCTCGTCTCCTCGAGAGCCGTGTTTCTCATCTGCTCGAGCACGCATCGAGCGTTCTGCTCGAGCTCCTCATTCGGCGTTACTCGAGCACCTTTATCTAGCGTTGCTCGAGCACCTTCATCGAGCGTTGCTCGAGCGCATTCATCAAGCACTTTGCTCGAGCTGCCTCATCAAGCATGTTGCTCAGACTCTCGTCGAGTCTTTTTTTTTTTTTTTTTTTAGAACCGCTTTTTGCGTTGTCGGTGGAGCGCCTTGTCGAGCTGTTGCTCGACGCGCCTTGTCTCTCGTCTCCTCGAGCGCTGTGTTTCTCATCTGCTCGAGCACGCATCGAGCGTTCTGCTCGAGCTCCTCATTTGGCGTTACTCGAGCACCTTCATCGAGCGTTGCTCGAGCGCTTTGCTCGAGCTGCCTCATCGAGTATGTTGCTCGGACTCTCGTCGAGCCTTTTTTTTTTCTTGTTTTTTTTTTTTTTAAAACCCCTTTTTGCGTTGTCGGTGGAGCGCCTTGTCGAGCTGTTGCTCGACCCGCCTTGTCTCTCGTCTGCTCGAGCGCCGTGTTTCTCATCTGCTCGAGCACGCATCGAGCGTTCTGGTCGAGCTCCTCATTTGGCGTTACTCGAGCACCTTCATCGAGCTGTTGCTCGACCCGCATCGTCTCTCGTCTGCTCGAGCGCTGTGCTTCTCATCTGCTCGAGCACGCATCGAGCGTTGCTCGAGCGCCTTCATCGACCACTTTGCTCGAGCTGCCTCATCGAGCATGTTGCTCGGACTCTCGTCGAGCCTTTTTTTTTTTTTTTAGAACCCCTTTTTGCGTTGTCGGTAGAGCGCCTCGTCGAGCTGTTGCTCGAGCTGCCTCATCGAGCATGTTGCTCGGACTCTCGTCGAGCCTTTTTTTTTTTTTTTTTTAGAACCCCTTTTTGCATTGTCGGTGGAGCGCTTCGTCGAGCTGTTGCTCGACCCGCATCGTCTCTCGTCTGCTCGAGCACCGTGTTTTTCATCTGCTCGAGCACGCATCGAGCGTTCTGCTCGAGCTCCGCATTCGGCGTTACTCGAGCACCTTTATCGAGCGTTGCTCGAGCACCTTCATCGAGCGTTGCTCGAGCGCCTTCATCGAGCACTTTGCTCGAGCTGCCTCATCGAGCATGTTGCTCGGACTCTCGTCGAGCCTTTTTTTTTTTTTTTAGAACCCCTTTTTGCGTTGTCAGTAGAGCGCCTCGTCGAGCTGTTGCTCAACCCGCCTCGTCTCTCATCTCCTCGAGCGCCGTGTTTCTCATCTGCTCGAGCACGCATCGAGTGTTCTGGTCGAGCTCCTCATTTGGCGTTACTCGAGCACCTTCATCGAGCACTTTGCTCAAGCTGCCTCATCAAGCATGTTGCTCAGACTCTCGTCTAGCCTTTTTTTTTTCTTTTTTTTTTTTTTAGAACCCCTTTTTGCGTTGTCGGTGGAGCGCCTCGTCGAGCTGTTGCTCGACCCGCCTCGTCTCTCATCTCCTCGAGCGCCGTTTTCTCATCTGCTCAAGCACGCATCGAGCACTTTGCTCAAGCTGCCTTCATCGAGCACTTTGCTCGAGCTGCCTCATCGAGCATGTTGCTCTGACTCTCGTCGAGGCTTTTTTTTTTTTTTTTTTAGAACCCCTTTTTGCGTTGTCGATGAAGTTCCTCGTCGAGCTGTTGCTCGACCCGCATCGTCTCTCGTCTACTCGAGCGCCATGTTTCTCATCTGCTCGAGCACACATCGAGCGTTCTGCTCGAGCTCCTCATTTGGCGTTACTCGAGCACCTTCATCGAGCGTTGCTCGAGCACCTTCATCGAGTGTTGCTCGAGCGCCTTCATCGACCACTTTGCTCGAGCTGCCTCATCGAGCATGTTGCTCGGACTCTCGTCGAGCCTTTTTTTTTGTTTTTTTTTTTTGTTTTTTAGAACCCTTTTTTGCGTTGTCGGTAGAGCGCCTCGTCGAGCTGTTGCTCGACCCGCCTCGTCTCTCGTCTCCTCGAGCGCCGTGTTTCTCATCTGCTCGAGCACGCATCGAGCGTTCTGGTCGAGCTCCTCATTTGGCGTTACTCGAGCGCCTTCATCGAGCACTTTGCTCGAGCTGCCTCATCGAGCATGTTGCTCGGACTCTCGTCGAGCCTTTTTTTTTTTTTTAGAACCCCTTTTTGCGTTGTCGGTGGGCGCCTCGTCGAGCTGTTGCTCGACCGCGCATAAATCTCTCGTCTGCTTTCGGCGCCGTGTTTCTCATCTGCTCGAAACGCGCGCCAGCGTTCTGCTCGAGCTCCTCATTCGGCGTTACTCGAGCACCTTTATCGAGCGTTGCTCGAGCACCTTCATCGAGCGTTGCTCGAGCGCCTTCATCAAGCACTTTGCTCGAGCTGCCTTATCGAGCATGTTGCTCAGACTCTCGTCGAGCCTTTTTTTTTTTTAAAACCCCTTTTTGCGTTGTCGGTAGAGCGCCTCGTCGAGCTGTTGCTCGACCCGCCTCGTCTCTCGTCTGCTCGAGCGCCGTGTTTCTCATCTGCTCGAGCACGCATCGAGCGTTCTGGTCGAGCTCCTCATTTGGCGTTACTCGAGCGCCTTCATCGAGCACTTTGCTCGAGCTGCCTCATCGAGCATGTTGCTCGGACTCTCGTCGAGCCTTTTTTTTTTTTTTTTTTTTTTTTTAGAACCCCTTTTTTCGTTGTCGGTGGAGCGCCTCGTCGAGCTGTTGCTCGACCCGCATCGTCTCTCGTCTGCTCGACCGCCGTGTTTCTCATCTGCTCGAGCACGCATCGAGCGTTCTGCTCGAGCTCCTCATTTGGCGTTACTCGAGCACCTTTATCGAGCGTTGCTCGAGCACCTTCATCGAGCGTTGCTCGAGCGCCTTCATCGAGCACTTTGCTCGAGCTGCCTCATCGAGCATGTTGCTCGGACTCTCGTCGAGCCTTTGTTATTTTTTTTAGAACCCCTTTTTGCGTTGTCGGTAGAGCGCCTCGTCGAGCTGTTGCTCGACCCGCCTCGTCTCTCGTCTCCTCGAGCGCCGTGTTTCTCATCTGCTCGAGCACGCATCGAGCGTTCTGGTCGAGCTCCTCATTTGGCGTTACTCGAGCACCTTCATCGAGCACTTTGCTCAAGCTGCCTCATCAAGCATGTTGCTCGGACTCTCGTCGAGCCTTTTTTTTTTTTTTTTTTTTTAGAACCCCTTTTTGCGTTGTCGGTGGAGTGCCTCGTCGAGCTGTTGCTTGACCCGCATCATCTCTTGTCTGCTCGAGCACCGTGTTTCTCATCTGCTCGAGCACGCATCGAGCGTTCTGCTCGAGCACGCATCGAGCGTTCTGCTCGAGCACGCATCGAGCGTTCTGCTCGAGCACGCATCGAGCGTTCTGCTCGAGCTCATCATTTGGCGTTACTCGAGCACCTTCATCGACCGTTGCTCGAGCGCTTTGCTCGAGCTGCCTTATCGAGCATGTTGCTCGGACTCTCGTCGAGCCTTTTTTTTTTCTTTTTTTTTTTTTTTAGAACCCCTTTTTGCGTTGTCGGTGGAGCGCCTCGTCGAGCTGTTGCTCGACCCGCATCGTCTCTTGTCTGCTCGAGCACCGTGTTTCTCATCTGCTCGAGCACGCATCGAGCGTTCTGCTCGACCTCCTCATTTGGCGTTACTCGAGCACCTTCATCGAGCGTTGCTCGAGCGCTTTGCTCGAGCTGCCTCATCGAGCATGTTGCTCAGACTCCCGTCGAGCCTTTTTTTTTTTTCTTTTTTTTTTTTTTTTTGAACCCCTTTTTGCGTTGTCGGTGGAGCGTCTCGTCGAGCTGTTGCTCGACCCGCATCGTCTCGTCTGCTTTCGGCGCCGTTTTTTCTCATCTGCTCGAGCACGCGCCGGCGTTCTTTCGAGCTCCTCATTCGGCGTTACTCGAGCACCTTTATCGAGCGTAGCTCGAGCACCTTCATCGAGTGTTGCTCGAGCGCCTTCATCGAGCACCTTGCTCGAGCTGCCTCATCGAGCATGTTGCACGGACTCTCGTCGAGCCTTTTTTTTTTTTTTAAGAACCCCTTTTTGCGTTGTCGGTAGAGCGCCTCGTCGAGCTGTTGCTCGACCCACCTCGTCTCTCGTCTCCTCGGCGCCGTGTTTCTCATCTGCTCGAGCACGCACCAGGCGTCCTGGTCGTGCTCCTCATTTAGCGTTACTCGAGCACCTTCGCCGGCGCTTTGCTCAGGCTGCCTCATCAAGCATGTTGCTCGGATCTCGTCGAGCCTTTTTTTTTTTAAAACCCCTTTTTGCGTTGTCGGTGGAGTGCCTCGCCGAGCTGTTGCTTGACCCGCATCATCTCTTGTCTGCTCGAGCACCGTGTTTCTCATCTGCTCGAGCACGCATCGAGCGTTCTGCTCGAGCACGCATCGAGCGTTCTGCTCGAGCTCATCATTTGGCGTTACTCGAGCACCTTCATCGAGCGTTGCTCGAGCGCCTTCATCGAGCACTTTGCTCAAGCTGCCTCATCAAGAATGTTGCTCGGACTCTCGTCGAGCCATTTTTTTTTTTTTTTTTTTTAAACCCCTTTTTGCGTTGTCGGTGGAGCGCCTCGTCGAGCTGTTGCTCGACCCGCCTCGTCTCTCGTCTCCTCAAGCGCCGTGTTTCTCATCTGCTCGAGCATGCATCGAGCGTTCTGCTCGAGCATGCATCGAGCGTTCTGCTCGAGCTCCTCATTTGGCGTTACTCGAGCACCTTCATCGAGCGTTTGTCGAGCGCCTTCATCGAGCACTTTGCTCGAGCTGCCTCATCGAGCATGTTGCTCGGACTCTCGTCGAGACTTTTTGCGTTGTCGGTGGAGCGCCTCGTCGAGCTGTTGCTCGACCCACCTCATCTCTTGTCTGCTCGAGCCCCGTGTTTCTCATCTGCTCGAGCACGCATCGAGCGTTCTGCTCGAGCACGCATCGAGCGTTCGGCTCGAGCTCATCATTTGGCGTTACTCGAGCACCTTCATCGACCGTTGCTTTCGGCGCTTTCTCGAGCTGCCTTCTCGGGCGTGTTGCGCGGACTCTCGTCGAGCCTTTTTTTTTTCTTTTTTTTTTTTTTTAGAACCCCTTTTTGCGTTGTCGGTGGAGCGCCTCGTCGAGCTGTTGCTCGACCCGCATCGTCTCTTGTCTGCTCGAGCACCGTGTTTCTCATCTGCTCGAGCACGCATCGAGCGTTCTGCTCGACCTCCTCATTTGGCGTTACTCGAGCACCTTCATCGAGCGTTGCTCGAGCGCTTTGCTCGAGCTGCCTCATCGAGCATGTTGCTCAGACTCCCGTCGAGCCTTTTTTTTTTTTCTTTTTTTTTTGTTTTTTTGAACCCCTTTTTGCGTTGTCGGTGGAGCGTCTCGTCAAGCTGTTGCTCGACCCGCATCGTCTCTCGTCTGCTCGAGCGCCGTTTTTCTCATCTGCTCGAGCACGCATCGAGCGTTCTGCTCGAGCTCCTCATTCGGCGTTACTCGAGCACCTTTATCGAGCGTAGCTCGAGCACCTTCATCGAGTGTTGCTCGAGCGCCTTCATCGAGCACCTTGCTCGAGCTGCCTCATCGAGCATGTTGCACAGACTCTCGTCGAGCCTTTTTTTTTTTTTTAAGAACCCCTTTTTGCGTTGTCGGTAGAGCGCCTCGTCGAGCTGTTGCTCGACCCGCCTCGTCTCTCGTCTCCTCGAGCGCCGTGTTTCTCATCTGCTCGAGCACGCATCGAGCGTTCTGGTCGAGCTCCTCATTTGGCGTTACTCGAGCACCTTCATCGAGCGCTTTGCTCAAGCTGCCTCATCAAGCATGTTGCTCGGACTCTCGTCGAGCCTTTTTTTTTTTTTTTTTTAAAACCCCTTTTTGCGTTGTCGGTGGAGTGCCTCGTCGAGCTGTTGCTTGACCCGCATCGTCTCTCGTCTGCTCGAGCACCGTGTTTCTCATCTGCTCAAGCACGCATCGAGCGTTCTGCTCGAGCTCCTCATTTGGCGTTACTCGAGCACCTTCATCGAGCGTTGCTAGAGCGCTTTGCTCGAGCTGCCTTATCGAGCATGTTGCTGGGACTCTCGTCGAGCCTTTTTTTTTTTTTTTTTTTTAGAACCCCTTTTTGCGTTGTCGGTGGAGTGCCTCGTCGAGCTGTTGCTCGACCCGCATCGTCTCTCGTCTGCTCGAGCGCCGTGTTTCTCATCTGCTCGAGCACGCATCGAGCGTTTTGCTCGAGCTCCTCATTCGGCGTTACTCGAGCACCTTTATCGAGCGTTGCTCGAGCACCTTCATCGAGCGTTGCTCGAGCGCCTTCATCGAGCACTTTGCTCGAGCTCGACCCGCCTCGTCTCTCGTCTCCTCGAGCGCCGTGTTTCTCATCTGCTCGAGCACGCATCGAGCGTTCTGCTCGAGCTCCTCATTTGGCGTTACTCGAGCACCTTCATCGAGCGTTGCTCGAGCGCCTTCATCGAGCACTTTGCTCGAGCTGCCTCATCGAGCATGTTGCTCGGAATCTCGTCGAGCCTTTTTTTTTTTTTTTTTTTTTTTTTTAGAACCCCTTTTCGCGTTGTCGGTGGAGCGCCTCGTCGATCTGTTGCTCGACCCGCCTCGTCTCTCGTCTCCTCGAGCGCGTGTTTCTCATCTGCTCGAAACGCGCCAGGCGTTCTGCTCGAGCTCCTCATTTGGCGTTACTTCGAGCACCTTCGCCAGCGTTGCTCGGCGCTTTATCGAGCACTTTGCTCAGGCTGCCTCGGCGAGCATGTTGCTAGGACTCTCGTCGAGCCTTTTTTTTTTTTTTTAAACCCTTTTTGCGTAATCGGTGGGCGCCTCGTCTCTTGGTTGCTTTCGACCCGCCTCGTCTCGTCTCCTCGGCGCTGTGTTTCTCATCTGCTTCGAGCATGCATCGGCGTTTGCTCGAAGCTCCTCATTTAGCGTTACTCGAGCACCTTCGCCGGCGTTCCTCGAGCGCCTTCATCGAGCACTTTGCTCAAGCTGCCTCATCAAGAATGTTGCTCGGACTCTCGTCAAGCCATTTTTTTTTTTTTTTTTTTAAACCCCTTTTTGCGTTGTCGGTGGAGCGCCTCGTCGAGCTGTTGCTCGACCCACCTCGTCTCTCGTCTCCTCAAGCGCCGTGTTTCTCATCTGCTCGAGCATGCATCGAGCGTTCTGCTCGAGCATGCATCGAGCGTTCTGCTCGAGCTCCTCATTTGGCGTTACTCGAGCACCTTCATCGAGCGTTTGTCGAGCGCCTTCATCGAGCACTTTGCTCGAGCTGCCTCATCGAGCATGTTGCTCGGACTCTCGTCGAGACTTTTTGCGTTGTCGGTGGAGCGCCTCGTCGAGCTGTTGCTCGACCCACGTCGTCTCTCGTCTCCTCGAGCACCGTGTTTCTCATCTGCTCGAGCACGCATCGAGCGTTCTGGTCGAGCTCCTCATTTAGCGTTACTCGAGCACCTTCATCGAGCACTTTGCTCGAGCTGCCTCATCGAGCATGTTGCTCGGACTCTCGTCGAGCCTTTTTTTTTTTTTTTTTTTTTAGAACCCCATTTCGCGTTGTCGGTGGAGTGCCTCGTCGATCTGTTGCTCGACCCGCCTCGTCTCTCGTCTCCTCGAGCGCCGTGTTTCTCATCTGCTCGAGCTCCTCATTTGGCGTTACTCGAGCACCTTTGCTCGGCGTTGCTCGGCGCCTTCATCGACACGCCCGGGCTTTCGAGGGCCTCCTCGAGCATGTTGCTCGGCCTCTCGTCGAGCCTTTTTTTTTTTTTTTTTGGAGCGTCGGCTATTGCTCGTCCGCCCTCATCTCTCGTCTCCTCGGCGCCGTGTTTCTCATCTGCTCGAAACGCGCCGAGTGTTCTGCTCGAGCTCCTCATTTTGGCGTTACTCGAGCACCTTCGCCGGCGTTGCTCGGCGCGCTTCATCGAGCACTTTGCTCGAACTGCCTCATCGAGCATGTTGCTCGGACTCTCGTCGAGCCTTTTTTTTTTTTAGGAACCCCATTTTGGCGTTGTCGGTGGAGTGCCTCGTCGATCTATTACTCGACCGCCTCGTCTCGTCTCCTCGGCGCCGTGTTTCTCATCTGCTTTCGAAGCCGCGTAAGCATTCTGCTCGAGCTCCTCATTTGGCGTTACTCGATCACCTTCATCGAGCGTTGCTCGAGCGCCTTCATCGAGCACTTTGCTCGAGCTGCCTCATCGAGCAAGTTGCTCAGACTCTCGTCGAGCAAGTTGCTCGGACTCTCGTCGAGCCTTTTTTTTTTTTTTTTTTTTTGTAGAAGACCTTTTTGCGTTGTCGGTGGTGCGCCTCGTCGAGCTGTTGCTCGACCCGCCTCGTCTCTCGTCTCCTCGAGCACCGTGTTTCTCATCTGCTCGAGCACGCATCGAGCGTTCTGGTCGAGCTCCTCATTTAGCGTTACTCGAGCACCTTCATCGAGCACTTTGCTCGAGCTGCCTCATCGAGCATGTTGCTCGGACTCTCGTCGAGCCTTTTTTTTTTTTTTTTTTTTAGAACCCCATTTCGCGTTGTCGGTGGAGTGCCTCGTCGATCTGTTGCTCGACCCGCCTCGTCTCTCGTCTCCTCGAGCGCCGTGTTTCTCATCTGCTCGAGCTCCTCATTTGGCGTTACTCGAGCACCTTTATCGAGCGTTGCTCGAGCGCCTTCATCGAGCACTTCGCTCGAGCAGCCTCATCGAGCATGTTGCTCGGACTCTCGTCGAGCCTTTTTTTTTTTTTTTTTTTTTTTTCGAACCCCTTTTTGCGTTGTCAGTGAAGCGCCTCGTCGAGCTGTTGCTCGACCCGCCTCGTCTCTCGTCTCCTCGAGCGCCGTGTTTCTCATCTGCTCGAGCACGCATCGAGTGTTCTGCTCGAGCTCCTCATTTTGCGTTACTCGAGCACCTTCATCGAGCGTTGCTCGAGCGCCTTCATCGAGCACTTTGCTCGAGCTGCCTCATCGAGCATGTTGCTCGGACTCTCGTCGAGCCTTTTTTTTTTTTGAACCCCATTTGGCGTTATCGGTGGAGTGCCTCGTCGATCTGTTGCTCGACCCGCCGTCTCTCGTCTCCTCGGCGCCGTGTTTCTCATCTAAACGCGCCGCTCGAGCATTCTGCCGAGCTCCTCATTGGCGTTACTCGTCGCCTTCGCCAGCGTTACTCGGCGCCTTCATCGAGCACTTTGCTCGAAACTGCCTCATCCCGAGCAAGTTGCTCGAACTCTCGTCGAGCAAGTTGCGGACTCTCGTCGAGCCTTTTTTTTTTTTTTTTTGTAAAGCCCTTTTTGCGTTGTCGGTAGTGCGCCTCGTCGAGCTGTTACTCGACCCGCCTCGTCTCGTCTCCTCGAGCACCGTGTTTCTCATCTGCTCGAAACCGCGCCGAGCGTTCTGGTAGAAACTCCTCATTTGGCGTTACTCGAGCACCCCTTCGAGCACTTTGCTCGAAGCTGCCTCGTCGAGCGTATTGCTCCGACTCTCGTCGAGCCTTTTTTTTTTTTAGAACCCCACTTGTGTTGTCGGTGGGGCGCCTCGTCGAGCTGTTGCTCGACCGCCTGTCTCTACGTCTCCTCAGCGCCGTGTTTTCTCATCTGCTCGAGCATCGCCAGCGTTCTGCTTCGAGCATGCATCGGCGTTCTTTTCGAGCTCCTCATTTGGCGTTACTCGAGCACCTTCGTCAGCGTTTGTCGGCGCGCTTCTCGAAGCACTTTGCTAGAGCTGCCTCCTCGAGCATATTGCTCGGACTCTCGTCGAGACTTTTTGCGTTGTCGTTGGGCGCCCTCGTCGAGCTGTTGCTCGACCCACTTCTCGTTCGTCTCCCCCCTCGAGCACCGTGTTTCTCATCTTGTTAAAACGCATCGGCGTTCTGGTCAAGCTCCTCATTTAGCGTTACTCGAGCACCTTCGCCGAGCACTTTGCTCAAACTGCCTCATCGAGCATGTTGCTCGGACTCTCGTCGAACCTTTTTTTTTTAGAACCCCATTTCGCGTTGTCGGTGGAGTGCCTCGTCGATCTGTTGCTTCGACCGCCTCGTTCTCGTCTCCTCGGCGCCGTGTTTCTCATCTGCTCGTGCTCCTCATTTGGCGTTACTCGAGCACCTTTCTCGGCGTTGCTCGGCGCCTTCATCGAGCACTTTGCTCAGCTGCCTAATCAAGCATGTTGCTCGGACTCGTCGAGCCATTTTTTTTTTTGAACCCTTTTTGCGTTGTCGGTGGAGCGCCTCGTCGAGATGTTGCTCGACCCGCCTCATCTCTCGTCTCTCATCTCCTCGAGCGCCGTGTTTCTCATCTGCTCGAAACCGCCAGCGTTCTGGTCGAGCTCCCTCATTTGGCGTTACTCGAAGCACCTTCGCCGGGCGCTTTGCTCGAGCTGCCTCATCGAGCATGTTGCTCGGACTCTCGTCGAGCCTTTTTTTTTTTCTTTTTTTTTTTTTTTAAAACCCCATTTTGCGTTGTCGGTGGAGCGCCTCGTCGATCTGTTGCTCGACCCGCCTCGTCTCTTGTCTCCTTGAGCGCCGTGTTTCTCATCTGCTCGAGCACGCATCGAGCATTCTGCTCGAGCACGCATCGAGCATTCTGCTCGAGCTCCTCATTTGGCGTTACTCGATCGCCTTCATCGACCGTTGCTCGAGCGCCTTCATCGAGCACTTTGCTCGAGCTGCCTCATCGAGCAAGTTGCTCGGACTCTCGTCGAGCAAGTTGCTCGGACTCTCGTCGAGCAAGTTGCTCGGACTCTCGTCGAGCCTTTTTTTTTTTTTTTTTTTTTTTTTAGAAGCCCTTTTTGCGTTGTCGGTGGTGCGCCTCGTCGAGCTGTTGCTCGACCCGCCTCGTCTCTCGTCTCCTCGAGCACCGTGTTTCTCATCTGCTCGAGCACGCATCGAGCGTTCTGGTCGAGCTCCTCATTTGGCGTTACTCGAGCACCTTCATCGAGCACTTTGCTCAAGCTGCCTCGTCGAGCATGTTGCTCGGACTCTCGTCGAGCCTTTTTTTTTTTTTTTTTTTTAGAACCCCTTTTTGCATTGTCGGTGGAGCGCCTCGTCGAGCTGTTGCTCGACCCGCCTCGTCTCTGGCCCCCTCAAGCGCCGTGTTTCTCATCTGCTCGAGCATGCATCGGGCGTTCTGCTCGCGCCTGCCTCGAGCGGTCTGCTCGGGCTCCTCATTTGGCGTTCCTCGCGCACCTTCGCCAGCGTTTGTCGGCGCCTTCGCCGAGCACTCTGCACGAGCTGCCTCATCGAGCATGTTGCTCGGACTCTCGTCGAGACTTTTTGCGTTGTCGGTGGAGGGCCTCGTCGAGCTGGTGCTCGACCCACGTCCTCTCTCGTCTCCTCGAGCGCTGTGTTTCTCATCTGCTCGAAAACGCGTCAGCGTTCTGGTCAAACTCCTCATTTAGCGTTACTTCGAGTACCTTCGCCGAGCACTTTGCTCAAGCTGCCTCATCGAGCATAGTTCTCAGAACTCTCGTCCGAGCCTTTTTTTTTTTTTGAACCCCATTTGGCGTTGTCGGTGGAGTGCCTCGTCGATCTGTTGCTCGACCGCCTCGTCTCCGTCTCCTCGGCGCCGTGTTTCTCATCTGCTCGGCTCCTCATTTGGCGTTACTCGGCACCTTTGCTCGGCGTTGCTCGGCGCCTTCATCGAGCGCCGCTCGAGCAGCCTCATCGAGCATGTTGCTCGGACTCTCGTCGAGCCTTTTTTTTTTTTTTTTGGAACCCCTTTTTGCGTTGTCAGTGAAGCGCCTCGTCGAGCTGTTGCTCGAGCGCCTTCATCGAGCACCTTCATCGAGCGTTGCTCGAGCGCCTTCATCGAGCACTTTGCTCGAGCTGCCTCATCGAGCATGTTGCTCGGACTCACGTCGAGCCTTTTTTTTTTTTTTTTTTTTTTAGAACCCCATTTCGCGTTGTCGGTGGAGTGCCTCGTCGATCTGTTGCTCGACCCGCCTCGTCTCCTCGAGCGCCGTGTTTCTCATCTGCTCGAGCTCCTCATTTGGCGTTACTCGATCACCTTCATCGAGCGTTGCTCGAGCGCCTTCATCGAGCACTTTGCTCGAGCTGCCTCATCGAGCATGTTGCTCGGACTCTCGTCGATGAAGGTGCTCGAGTAACGCCAAATAAGGCTGGCGAGCAGCTTCGTCGTGCTGAGCAGATAAACTTGGCGCTCGGCGAGGCGAAAGAAAGGTGGTCGAGCAACAACAGCAAGGTGCTCCCCGACAAGCGCAAGGGTTAAAAAAAAAAACTTCGGCAATCAGCAACATCTTCGATAAACGCGCAACAAAGTGCTCGATGAACTCGTGACGCAAATGAGACTTCGACCAGAGCGCTTCGATGCGTGCTCGAGCGGATGAAAACTCGCGTTAGGAGGCGAGAGGCGAAGGCGGGTCGAGCAACGGCTTCGACGAGGCGCTCCCGCAAAAGCGCGGGGTTCTAAAAAAAAAAAAACTCGGCGAGTCGGCAACTGCTTCGATATCAGCAAAATTAAGATAAGCGCTTGCAAACGCTTCGATGAAATCTTTCGGACTCGTCGAGCATGTTGCTCAAACTCTCGTCGAGCCTTTTTTTTTTTTTTTTTTTTACAACCGCTTTTTGCGTTGTTGGTGGAGCTCCTCGTCGAGCTATTGCTCGACCCGCCTCGTCTCTCATCTCCTCGAGCGCCGTGTTTCTCATCTGCTCGAGCACGCATCGAGCGTTCTGCTCGAGCACTCATCGAGCGTTCTGCTCGAGCACTCATCGAGCGTTCTGCTCGAGCTCGTCATTTGGCGTTACTCGAGCACCTTCGAGCGTTGCTCGAGCGCCTTCATCGAGCACTTTGCTCAAGCTGCCTTATCGAGCATGTTGCTCGGACTCTCGTCGAGCCTTTTTTTTGAGAACTCCTTTTGCGTTGTCGGTGGGCGCCTCGTCGAGTTGTTGCTTTCGACCGCCTCGTCTCTCGTCTCCTCGAGCGCCGTGTTTCTCATCTGCTTCGAAACCGCGCCGGCGTTCTGGTCGAACTCCTCATTTGGCGTTACTCGAGCACCTTCGCCGCGCTTTGCTCAAGCTGCCTCGTCGGGCTTGTTGCTCGGGCTCTCGTCGAGCCTTTTTTTTTTTTTTTTTTTTTTTTGGAACCCCTTTTTGCGTTGTCGGTGGAGCGCCGTGTTTCTCATCTGCTCGAGCTCCTCATTTGGCGTTACTCGAGCACCTTTATCGAGCGTTGCTCGAGCGCCTTCATCGAGCACTTACTCGAGCTGCCTCATCGAGCGTTACTCGAGCTGCCTCATCGAGCATGTTGCTCGGACTCTCGTCGAGCCTTTTTTTTTTTTTTTTTTTTTAGAACCCCATTTCGCTTTGTCGGTGGAGTGCCTCGTCGATCTGTTGCTCGACCCGCCTCGTCTCTCGTCTCCTCGAGCGCCGTGTTTCTCATCTGCTCGAGCTCCTCATTTGGCGTTACTCGAGCACCTTTATCGAGCGTTGCTCGAGCGCTTTCATCGAGCACTTTGCTCAAGCTGCCTCATCAAGCATGTTGCTCAGACTCTCGACGAGCCATTTTTTTTTTTAGCACCCCTTTTTGCGTTGTCAGTGGAGCGCCTCGTCGAGCTGTTGCTCGAGCGCCTCATCTCTCGTCTCCTCGGCGCCGTGTTTCTCATCTGCTTGAAACACGCGTCGGCGTTCTGGTCGAACTCCTCATTTGGCGTTACTCGAGCACCTTCGCCGAGCACTTTGCTCGGACTGCCTCATCGAGCATATTGCTCGGACTCTTATCGAACCTTTTTTTTTTTAGAACCCCATTTCGCGTTGTCGGTGGAGCGCCTCGTCGATCTGTTGCTCGACCCGCCTCGTCTCTCGTCTCCTCGAGCACCGTGTTTCTCATCTGCTCGAGCACGCATCGAGCGTTCTGGTCGAGCTCCTCATTTGGCGTTACTCGAGCACCTTCATCGAGCACTTTGCTCAAGCTGCCTCGTCGAGCATGTTGCTCGGACTCTCGTCGAGCCTTTTTTTTTTTTTTTTTTTAGAACCGCTTTTTGCGTTGTCGGTGGAGCGCCTCGTCGAGCTGTTGCTCGACCCGCCTCGTCTCTCCTCTCCTCGAGCGCAATGTTTCTCATCTGCTCGAGCATGCATCGAGCGTTCTGCTCGAGCTTCTCATTTGGCGTTACTCGAGCACCTTCATCGACCGTTGCTCGAGCGCTTTGCTCGAGCTGCCTCATCGAGCATGTTGCTCGAGCGCTTTGCTCGAGCTGCCTCATCGAGCATGTTGCTCGGACTCTCGTCGAGCCTTTTTTTTTTTTTTTTTAAAAGCCCGTTTTGCGTTGTCGTGTTGGGCGCCTTTCGTCGATCTGTTGCTCGACCGCCTCGTCTCTTGTCTCCTTGCCCGCCGTGTTTCTCATCTGCTCGAGCACGCCTCGAGCATTCTGCTCGAAACGCGCCGGGCATTCTGCTAAACGCCAGGCATCTCGAGCTCCTCGTTTGGCGTTACTCGATCGCCTTCGCCGACCGTTTTCGGCGCCTTCATCGAGCACTTTGCTCGAGCTGCCTCATCGAGCAAGTTGCTCGGACTCTCGTCGAGCAAGTTGCTCGGACTCTCGTCGCGCAAGTTGCGCAAACTCTCGTCGAGCCTTTTTTTTGTAGAAGCCCTTTTTGCGTTGTCGGTGGTGCGCCTCGTCGAGCTGTTGCTCGACCCGCCTCGTCTCTCGTCTCCTCGAGCACCGTGTTTCTCATCTGCTCGAGCACGCATCAAGCGTTCTGGTCGAGCTCCTCATTTGGCGTTACTCGAGCACCTTCATCGAGCACTTTGCTCAAGCTGCCTCGTCGAGCATGTTGCTCGGACTCTCGTCGAGCCTTTTTTTTTTGAACCCTTTTGCACTGTCGGTGGGCGCCTCGTCGAGCTGTTGCTCGACCCGCCTCGTCTCTCGTCTCCTCAAGCGCCGTGTTTCTCATCTGCGAGGCATACGTAGGCGTTACTGCGCAAACGCCAGGCGTTCTGCTCGAAGCTCCTCATTTGGCGTTACTCGAGCACCTTCGCCAGCGTTGTCGGCGCCTTCGCCGAGCACTTTGCTCGGCTGCCTCATCGAGCATATTGCTCGGACTCTCGTCGAGACTTTTTGCGTTGTCGGTGGGCGGCCTCGTCGAGCTATTGCTTTCAACCCGTCATCTCGTCTCCTCGGAGCCGTGTTTTCTCATCTGCTCGGAAAACGCATCGGCGTTCTGGTCGAGCTCCTCATTTAGCGTTACTCGAGCACCTTCGCCGAGCACTTTGCTCAAGCTGCCTCATCCGAGCATGTTGCTCGAACTCTCGTCGAGCCTTTTTTTTTTTAGAACCCCATTTCGCGTTGTCGGTGGAGTGCCTCGTCGATCTATTGCTCGACCCTCGTCTCTCGTCTCCTCGAGCGCCGTGTTTCTCATCTGCTCGAGCTCCTCATTTTGCGTTACTTTCAAGCACCTTTATCGGCGTTACTCGGCGCCTTCATCGAAACGCCGCTCGAGCAGCCTCATCGAGCATGTTGCTCGGACTCTCGTCGAGCCTTTTTTTTTTTTTTGGAACCCCTTTTTGCGTTATCGGTAGGCGCCTCGTGAGCTGTTGCTTTCGACCCGCCTCGTCTCTCGTCTCCTCGGCGCCGTGTTTCTCATCTGCTAAAACACGCATCAGCGTTCTGCTCGAACTCCTCATTTGGCGTTACTCGAGCACCTTCGTCAGCGTTACTCGGCGCCTTCACCGAGCACTTTGCTCGAGCTGCCTCATCGAGCATATTGCTCGGACTCTCGTCCGAACCTTTTTTTTTTTAGAACCCCAGTTCGCGTTGTCGGTGGAGTGCCTCGTCGATCTGTCGCTCGACCCGCCTCGTCTCCTCGAGCACCGTGTTTCTCATCTGCTCGAGCTCCTCATTTGGCGTTACTCGATCACCTTCGT
>CM051376.1:14919967-14936594 GCA_028015245.1 Cardamine occulta | reverse complement strand
TACTCTCATTTCTATCTTCAAGAGTCATAACTCTGTTTTTGGGATTCTCAGCTTGAAAATGCTCAAATCCTTGGAATTGAAAGCATATATTCTTCATATTCACATAAATAGGTGTTGGTTTAGCCTCCATATGAATGGAGCTACATATTTATAACTGCGTGTTGGTCGCTGTTGATGATACGTGTCGCTTTCTGGTGGTGCCGATGGCTTGAGTAGTGCTTTGCTACGTGTCGTCCATTTGTGGTGCCGACATTTTGGAGTCGTCATTGCTTACGTCACTGGTTGATTACGTCATTGCTTACGTCTTGTGGGTCTTGCTTGGGTTCCATCTGTTCTTTGTTGTGTATCTTTAATTGTCGAGGTGAGTCAGAGATAGACTATGTATATTACAGGAAACTTCAAGACTATTCCCCTATAACATCAATATACAGAGTCTATCTCTGACTCACCTCGACAATTAAAGATACACAACAAAGAACAGATGAAACCCAAGCAAGACCCACAAGACGTAAGCAATGACGTAATCAACCAGTGACGTAAGCAATGACGACTCCAAAATGTCGGCACCACAAATGGACGACACGTAGCAAAGCACTACTCAAGCCATCGGCACCACCACAAAGCGACACGTATCATCAACAGCGACCAACACGCAGTTATAAATATGCAGCTCCATTCAACTAAAGAGGAACGCGATTTTCGCAGAACTCTCTCTCTAGAAACTCAATCCCTCTCTAAGAACCCTCCGCAATATTCCTCAAGTGTAAAAGTTGTAATATTCAAGTTTTCTTTATTGAATTTTATTTTGTATCCAAAGTTCTAAAATTAATAAAATTTTCAGTTTATAAAAAAATCAGTCTTCACTAGTAAGTGATTCTACCGCAGAAGCTTCTAGTATAAGACAACGGGAATCCTGAGTCTACGGACAATACTGGCCCCTTCGACTTATTGTGTGGTTGCACTTCTCCGTATTTGTACCCTCATTTGTCGATAGTATCCCGGATTTCAAATAGAAGAAAAAAATATTATATGGTATCAGGCTAAAAACGATTTTAAACAAATCATTGCTAAAGCAGCAAAGTTTTAATTTAAAAACGTTTTCTAAAAACAAGATTTCGTGTCCTCATATTAAACCTAAATTACCCTCTAGATCGTTTACTCACCTCTCTATCCTACCACTGTTGCAGTAGGTGTTCCAGGCAGCAAGTCCACAGGCAGTAAGACCGTTGGCAAGCGTCTGTTGTGTCAAGATAGAACCGGTTAGTACCCATCTAGTAAAGTCTTTTAAGTTTAGAAAGAGTCATGGCCTCTTCGATTAGGAAACTTTTTAAATCAAGACAATCTGCATCAGCATCCCATACTATAATTAATTCAAGAGAAATTATTTCAAAAATAACTCATTTTGATCAACAACTTTCTAAAGAAAAATTACCACATATTAATCCAGAACAAATTTATCAAATCGGAACTTTCGATTTCAAAACAGCATATGCAATAAAAGAACATGAACAAACTCTTTCTCTACAGAACGAGTTTGAAGAAATTAAATTATTATCATCAATAGCTCTAGAAAAATATAAACAAAAAGGATTTAAATATATACACTTTGGTTTAATCCAAATAGCAATAAAACCACTATCAAGAACAGGAATAGACCAACCAATATTAATGTTATTAAGAGATAAAACATTACTAAAATTTGAAAACTCACTCCTCGGAGTAGTCCAATCCAATTTACATAATGGAGCAGTTTATTTTAACTGTGCACCAAATTTTCAAGTCAGTCTACAAGATCCTACTATACTTAACACCTTAGTACTAAATGTTCATTTACCTGAAAATAAATTTGAAAATAATAGGCATGGATATTTATTATTATATAGAATTTATTTTAAACAAACAACATCAGATTTTAATCCTAGATGTTTATTACAAGATGATAAAGGTGAAACAACTATATTAGCAGTTCACGCAAAAGATACACCAAGCACAACCTATACACCAAAACAACTTAAATGGAACGAAATAACCATTTCAGATCAATGGAAAATAGAAATTACTCAACCTATTAGGAATTTTGAACAAAGAGATATTTCAAGAATTATAGAAAGAGAAGATGGAAAAATACTACTTCAATTCAATTCCTTTAGAGAACCCAAACCACCATTGATAAGATCATACTATTCAAGATCTTCTTTTTCTGACTATCGTACTGGGCAAGCTAGCACCACTGGTCTAGCCAGTACAGACTCAGAAACAAAAAGTTTAAATCAAAATACTCCACAAGATAACCCAATAATCTTTAACGCACCAATAGCTCAACCAACTACAAAATTAGAAAAAGATATGTATCCAACATCACCAACTCAAACAGATTTTGGAAGCATCAATGTAATAATCAAAACGTATTAAATTGATAAACAATACATTAAAGAAGACTTCTATTCAATAGAAAATAAAGAAAAGAGAAATTGGTATTTTAAAACCTTCTCTAAAAAAGAAACAGAAAACATTAGAGAAAATTGGTATAATTTTATGATCATAAAAGAAATAAATATCCCATTCTTTACATGGTTTGAATCATATTCAATAAGTAATAATATAAATTATCCATTTAAATCAATTAACACGAGTACAACGCTTACCCAAACATGGGAACAAACTAATGGTGAAAAAATAAAATCAATACATCCGCCTTTAAAAGATATAAAAATTAGTACTACTAATAGACAAATCATAGCAACCACTTTTAAAACTGGAGCAAATAAAGATAATAAAGATCCAATAAATATGCAAGATATTAAAGCAATTTACGAACAAAATAATTTTCAAAGTGAGATACTAAATACTATCTCAAAACAAGTAGACCGTATAGATAATAAATTAGATACAAATCAACAAAATATTACTCAACACCCTTTCTCATCAATATCTACACCAATATTTAAACCCATAAATAGAAAGGTTAAATTTCCAGAAAACGAACTATTAAAAACAATTGCTGATAGACTAGAAAGCATAGACAAAGGAAAAGGAATAAACAATATTGATGAAAAAGATGATACATCTACTCAAATATCTATACTATCAGAAGAAGAAAATCAAGAAATTAATCGAATTAGAAATAATATAACAAGATCAAATAAACCCTATTATAAAAGACATACTCCACCTGATTTGTTATTTGAAGAACACCACAATTACACCAATAAGGTATACACCGGTGACGGTATATACTCATGGAATATTGATGGGCGTTCTGAATACGAAATAATGAATCTATTTCAAGAAATGGGAATGGCATCAATATCATACAAAGCAAGAGGAAATACTGATAAACAAGCATGTATCCTAATAACCACCGGATTTAACGGAGCACTTAAGTATTGGTGGGATAATGCATTAGATATGATTATGCAAGATTCAATAATAAATCATGTAGAAATCGTACAAATAGAAAATGAAGAAGGTATACACGAAGAAGAAAAACAAAATGCACTAGAAGTATTAATCCACACTTTAACCATGCATTTTATCGGAAATCCATCCGAAGAATTAGAAAGCAAAAAACTAGTATTAACAAATTTGAGATGTCCTACTTTAGGAGATTTCAAATGGTACAAAGATATGTTTATTACAAATATATTCCAAAGAAATGATTGTAACCAACCATTCTGGAAAGAAAGATTCATTTCAGGATTACCAGCTTTCTTTGCAGAAAGAGTAATCAACAAATTAAAAGATTATTTCGGAGGACAACCCATCCCTTGGAATACTATAACATATGGACAACTCTTTGCATTCATCAAAAAAGAAGGATTATCAATATGTCAAGAACATAAAGATAAAAAACGAAACGATAAATTTAAACTTAAATTAACCATGGGTTCGTTTTGCGAACAATATGGTTACAAACAACAATTTAATCCACCCTCAAGAGCAAAACGTATACAACATAGGCAAAAAAATTTTAACAATAATAGACCACATCGAAACTTTTCAAATTTCAATAAAAATCAAAATAATCAATATTATACAAAAAATAAATACAAAAGAAACAATAAAAATTTTTCTGAAAATAAAACATACCAAAAGAAATTTGATAAAAACAAAATTGTATGCTGGAATTGTAAAAGACCCGGTCATAGATCAACCGAGTGTAAAATGAAAAAGAAAATAAATGAAATCTTTCAAGACCAACCAGATATTCAAGAAAAACTTGCCAAGTTATTATTAACTTCAGAATCAGAAAATTCTGAAGAATCCAGTAGTGCAAATTCAATCAATGAAATAGAAAATTCAAGCGATTCTTTTTTAGAATCTCAAGAATTATCAGATAATTTATGTAACTGTAAAATAATTAATACAATAACTAGAAATGAAGATAAAAAATTCTTGTTAGATATAATAGATAAAATTGATGATCCAAATATTAAAAGGGAATACTTAATAAAACTAAAAGATATAATTAACCAAGAAAATCAACTATCTAATCCTCAACCTTTTAATTTAAATAAAATATTTGAAAAATATCCAACACAGAGCTTATTTAAACAAGTAACTACGGGAGAATTACAAGGAGAAATAAAACAATTAAAAGCTCAAATCAAAGAACTACAAATATTAGCTAACCAACAAGAATTAAGACAATTACAAATAGACACCAGATTATTAGTAATAGAATCAAAAAATACTCAAGCATCTTCTAGTAATCATAATTTAATAATCAATGAAAAAGGAAAAAGAAGATACTGAATATATTCAAATAATTAATAAAATTAATTATCAAAAATGGTATACAAACATTACTCTACATATAGGTCATGATTTCCAAAATAAACATAATCGCATTAATGGATACAGGAGCAGATTATAACTGCATTAGAGAAGGAATAATACCTACTAAATATTATGAAAAAAACTACCGAGCATTGAGTGGGAAAGCGGCAGTAGTGTAAAAGTACAATACAAATTATCCAATGCAAAAATCTGTAATCAAAGATATTGTTTCAAAAACCAATTCATCTTAGTAAAAAATTTAACTCAAGAAGTAATTTTAGGAACACCATTTTTTACTCAAATATACCCATTTAAAGTTACAGAAACAGGTATCACAACAAAAATAGTAGGAACGAAATTAGCATTTTCATTCCTATCACCTATGAAAACAAAAGAAGTATTAAGTCTGCAGCAAAATACAATACAAAAAACAATAAATCTAATAAAAGGAAAAGAAAACCATATTCAACAACTGCAGGAAGAAATAACCTATAAAAAAATAGAAGAACAACTCAAAACAACACATATTATAGAAAAAATTAAAACAATAGAAAAAGAGCTTGTAAGCCAAGTATGTTCAGACCTACCAAATGCATTTTGGGAAAGAAAACAACATGTTGTTGAACTTCCCTATATCAAAAAATTTAATGAAAAAAATCATACCTACTAAGGCCAGACCTATTCAAATGAATAAAGAATTATTAGAAACATGTAAACAAGAAATCAACGATTTATTAAAAAAGAAATTAATAAGACCTTCCAAATCACCTTGGAGTTGTTCGGCCTTCTATGTTAATAATCAAGCAGAAAAGGAACGAGGAGTTCCAAGATTAGTAATAAATTACAAACCTCTGAATGAAGTATTACAATGGATTAGATATCCAATACCCAACAAAATAGATTTATTAAAACGATTATATGATGCAAAAATATATTCAAAATTTGACATGAAAAGTGGATTTTGGCAAATCCAAATAGCAGAAAAAGACAAATATAAAACAGCATTTACAGTACCATTTGGACATTACGAATGGAATGTAATGCCATTTGGACTTAAAAATGCACCTTCAGAATATCAACATATTATGAACGATATCTTCAACAATTACTCAAATTTCACAATAGTTTATATTGATGACGTTCTAATCTATTCAAAATCAATTGATCAACATATAGCTCATATAAATACATTTTTAAACATAATAAAAAAACAAGGTTTAGTTTTATCAGCTAAGAAAATGCATTTATTTCAAACAAAAATAAGATTTTTAGGTCATAACCTTTATCAAGGAACTATTACTCCTATTTCTAGATCAATAGAATTTGCGGATAAGTTCCCTGATGAGCTTAGAGAAAAAACCCAACTTCAACGATTCTTAGGATGTCTAAACTATGTTTCAGACTTTCTACCAAACCTTAGAAAAACAATTCAACCATTATTTCAATGCTTACAAAAAAACCCAAAACCATGGTCCATAACACATACCAATCTAGTTAAAGAAGTCAAGTTAAAAGTAAAAACTTTACCTTGTCTATCTCTACCAAACCCCGAAGCAGATATGATTGTGAAAGCAGGCCTCAGAATTAGGATTAGGGGTATACTCAAACAAAGACTACCAGAAGCCAAACAAGAGTCTATAGTTAGATTCCATTCTGGTATCTGGACAGGACCCCAAAAATCTTATTCAACAGTCAAAAAAGAAGTACTTTCTATAGTAAACTGTATTTCTAAATTTCAAGATGATTTAATAAATAAAAGATTTTTATTACGAGTAGATTGTAAATCGGCAAAAGAAATTCTTCAAAAAGATGTCAAAAACTTAGTATCAAAACAAATATTTGCTAGATGGCAAGCCATCTTATCAGTTTTCGATTTTGATATTCAATATATTAAAGGAGAAAATAATTCATTACCAGATTTTCTAACAAGAGAGTACTTGCAGGGAAAATCTACAGATATTCAATCTAAACATATTCAAGATGTCGGAACCTAAGCAAAAAAAACCAATGTCAGCATCAGACTATATCAAGAACCAGCCTCATCTTCAAGGAAAACCATTAGCTATTCAAAACAGTTTTTCGGCTCTCACCGAATTCCCTCCTTTATCCTACTCAAAAGCAGCTGCTTCTAGCACTGCACCCGCATCTACTCAAAAACCTACCCAACCACCTATGGAAAAAGCAACCTACTTCACCAAACCAAATAAACAACACCTTTTTACAACCCATTATCAAAAACCAATTACCCTCCGAGAATTACAAACCTTCACCAACAGAGTCTTCTACGAAGATAGCCTCTATCCCACAGATAATCCAATAAAAAATAGAACCTTTTACGAGTATATTCTAGTAGACTCACACTCTGCTGAAATTACTCATTATCCAGACAGAAACAACCCCAACCTCATAGCTTATTCAACCTGTAAGATTCTACATGTTAAATCTTACCAAGACTTAGGATTCATCAACCTGCATACCACAAAAGCCTTTTCTTCCCGGGGCTTTCATATTCAAAGGATACTCCTATACAGACTATCAAAATGCTTTTCTCAAAGCTCTTTACCTAAGACCTTTCGAGCCATTCTTGGTTCCTATCATTTGACACTAAGTGTCCAAAATCCTTCGAGGATGGTTTCACGAATGGTGGTACTGGTTTGGTCCCCACGAAGATATTTACCCTCTTGAACTATCCAAAAACCTTTTACCCTTCTATTCAAAACCCTCACCAAAAATACAAAAATGCCATTTTCGAGATAGGACTTATTCAAATTATGTCATTCCCACATTGACATGGGTATTCCATGGATTTGTTAGGTGGCTTTACTCTATCCATATTACTCAAAGATATGCCTTACTCCCTAGTCAAGGAATTTACGTATCAAGTGGTGGGATAAATACAATCTGAACCGTTGTTCTCTCACCAACATATCCAAATTTTTCCAGCTAATAAACCAAGCTGAAGCCGATGTCAAAGCCATATCCAAATCTGTCCCTTTACTTACCCCAAGCCAACTAATTAAGCAATTTGGCTCTGACCCCAAAGAACCTATCCAAATCCCTTCTCCATCCAGAACCCAAAGCCCATCCAATTCAATAACATCAAACTCATCCCAAAAACTAAAAAAAAAAATGAAGCCATCAAAAAAGGCTAGCCAACCCTAATAAAACAACTCGACTCCTCTGAAGAAGAGGAGTTCACAAGATAATACCTACCCCTATGCCTGAGCATTTAGCCAAGACCCATTCGAACTCTAGAGTTCACAAGGTTATCTTAACACCTGATATTCATATCAAAGTTAAGGCTATTCCGAAGCAAACGGCTTTGGTAAAGAATAACCAAATCCGTTGATAGCTGATGCTTTGCTCAAAAGCATATATATATATAAAAAAAAAAAAAAAAAAAAAAAAAAAAATGTAAAAATAGGATTTAATTTATGTATATTCTAGTAGACTATGTATATTACAGGAAACTTCAAGACTATTCCCCTATAACATCAATATACAGAGTCTATCTCTGACTCACCTCGACAATTAAAGATACACAACAAAGAACAGATGGAACCCAAGCAAGACCCACAAGACGTAAGCAATGACGTAATCAACCAGTGACGTAAGCAATGACGACTCCAAAATGTCGGCACCACAAATGGGCGACACGTAGCAAAAGCCTTCTCAAGCCATCGGCACCACCACTGGCGACCGCGTCATCAACAGCGACCAACACGCAGTTATAAATATGCAGCTCCATTCAACTAAAGGAGGCGCGATTTTAGCAGAACTCTCTCTCTAGAAACTCAATCCCTCTCTAAGAACCCTCCATGATATTCCTCAAAGTGTAAAAGTTGTAATATTCAAGTTTTCTTTATTGAATTTTATTTTGTATCCAAAGTTCTAAAATTAATAAAATTTTCAGTTTATAAAAAAATCAGTCTTCACTAGTAAGTGATTCTACCGCGGAAGCTTCTAGTATAAGACAACGGGAATCCTGAGTCTACGGACAATACTGGCCCCTTCGACTTATTGTGTGGTTGCACTTCTCCGTATTTGTACCCTCATTTGTCGATAGTATCCCGGATTTCAAATAGAAGAAAATAAAATTATATGGTATCAGCAAATGAGGGTACAAATACGGAGAAGTGCAACCACACAATAAGTCGAAGGGGCCAGTATTGTCCGTAGACTCAGGATTCCCGTTGTCTTATACTAGAAGCTTCTGCGGTAGAATCACTTACTAGTGAAGACTGATTTTTTTATAAACTGAAAATTTTATTAATTTTAGAACTTTGGATACAAAATAAAATTCAATAAAGAAAACTTGAATATTACAACTTTTACACTTGAGGAATATTGCGGAGGGTTCTTAGAGAGGGATTGAGTTTCTAGAGAGAGAGTTCTGCGAAAATCGCGTTCCTCTTTAGTTGAATGGAGCTGCATATTTATAACTGCGTGTTGGTCGCTGTTGATGATACGTGTCGCTTTGTGGTGGTGCCGATGGCTTGAGTAGTGCTTTGCTACGTGTCGTCCATTTGTGGTGCCGACATTTTGGAGTCGTCATTGCTTACGTCACTGGTTGATTACGTCATTGCTTACGTCTTGTGGGTCTTGCTTGGGTTCCATCTGTTCTTTGTTGTGTATCTTTCATTGTCGAGTGGTGAGGAGATAGACTACATATATTGATGTTATAGGGGAATAGTCTTGAAGTTTCCTGTAATATACATAGTCTACTAGAATATACATAAATTAAATCCTATTTTTACATTTTTTTTTTTTTTTTTTTTTTTTTTTTATATATATATGCTTTTGAGCAAAGCATCAGCTATCAACGGATTTGGTTATTCTTTACCGAAGCCGTTTGCTTCGGAATAGCCTTAACTTTGATATGAATATCAGGTGTTAAGATAACCTTGTGAACTCTAGAGTTCGAATGGGTCTTGGCTAAATGGGCCGGCATAGGTGTAGGTATTATCTTGCGTAACTTCCTCTTCTTCGTCGAGAGGTCGAAGCTGTTTTGCTAGGTCGACTAAGCGCCTTTTGATGGCTTTTTTTTTTTTTAGTTTTTTGGGATGAGTTTGATGTTATTGAATTGGATGGGCTTTGGGTTCTGGATGGAGAAGGGATTTGGATAGGTTCTTTGGGGTCGAGCCAAATTGCTTAATTAGTTGGCTTGGGGTAAGTAAAGGGACAAATTTGGATATGGCTTTGACATCGGCTTCAACTTGGTTTATTAGCTGAAAAATTTGGATATGTTGGTGAGAGAACAACTGTCTAGATTGTATTTATCCCACCACTTGATACTGAAATTCCTTGACTAGGGAGTAAGGCATATCTTTGAGTAATATGGATAGAGTAAAGTGGCACGAACAAATCCATGGAATACCCATGTCAATGTGGAATGACATAATTTGAATAAGTCCTATCTCGAAAATGGCATTTTGTATTTTTTGGTGAGGGTTTTTGAATAGAAGGGTAAAGGTTTTGGATAGTTCAGGGGGGTAAATATCTTCGTGGGACCAAACCAAGTACCACCATTAGTAAAAACCATCCTGGGAAGGATTTTTGGACACTTAGTGTCAAATGATAGGAACCAAGAATGGTCGAAAGGTCTTAGGTAAAGAGCTTTGAAAAAAGCATTTTGATAGTCTGTATAGGGTATCCTTGAATATGAAAGCCTTGGGAAGAAAAGGCTTTTGTGGTATGCGAGTTGATGAATCCTAAGTCTTGGTAAGATTTAACATGTAGAATCTTACAGGTTGAATAAGCTATGAGGTTGGGGTTTGTTTCTGTACGGATAATGAGTAATTTCAGCAGAGTGTGAGTCTACTAGAATATACTTTCGTAAAAGGTTCTATTTTTTATTGGATTATCTGTGGGATAGAGGCTATCTTCGTGAAGACTCTGTGGTGAAGGTTTGTAATTCTCGGGGTAATTGGTTTTTGATAATGGGTTGTAAAAAGGTGTTGTTTATTTGGTTTGGTGAAGTAGGTTGCTTTTCGTAGGTGGTTGGGTAGGTTTTTGAGTAGATAGCTTAGGTGCTAGAAGCAGCTGCTTTTAGGTAGGATAAAGGAGGGAATTCGGTGAGAGCCCCAAAAACTGTTTTGAATAGCTAATGGTTTTCCTTGAAGATAAGGCTGGTTCTTGATATAGTCTGATGCTTGACATTGGTTTCTTTTTGCTTAGGTTCACAACGTCTTGAATATGTTTAGATTGAATATCTGTAGATTTTCCCTGCAAGTACTCTCTTGTTAGAAAATCTGGTAATGAATTATTTTCTCCTTTAATATATTGAATATCAAAATCAAACTGATAAGATGGCTTGCCATCTAGCAAATATTTGTTTTGATACTAAGTTTTGACATCTTTTTGAAGAATTTCTTTTGCCGATTTACAATCTACTGCGTAATAAAAATCTTTTATTTATTAAATCATCTTGAAATTTAGAAATACAGTTTACTATAGAAAGTACTTCTTTTTTGACTGTTGAATAAGATTTTTGGGGTCCTGTCCAGATACCAGAATGGAATCTAACTATAGACTCTTGTTTGGCTTCTGGTAGTCTTTGTTTGAGTATACCTCCGAATCCTAATTCTGAGGCGTCTGTTTTCTACAATCATATCTGCTTGGGGTTTGTGAGAGATAGACAAGGTAAAGTTTTTCACTTTTAACTTGACTTCTTTAACTAGATTGGTATGTGTTATGGACCATGGTTTTGGGTTTTTTTTGTAAGCATTGAAATAATGGTTGAATTGTTTTTCTAAGGTTTGGTAGAAAGTCTGAAACATAGTTTAGACATCCTAAGAATCGTTGAAGTTGGGTTTTTTCTCTAAGCTCATCAGGGAACTTATCCGCAAATTCTATTGATCTAGAAATATGAGTAATAGTTCCTTGATAAAGGTTATGACCTAAAAATCTTATTTTTGTTTGAAATAAATGCATTTTCTTAGCTGATAAAACTAAACCTTGTTTTTTTATTATGTTTAAAAATGTATTTATATGAGCTATATGTTGATCAATTGATTTTGAATAGATTAGAACGTCATCAATATAAACTATTGTGAAATTTGAGTAATTGTTGAAGATATCGTTCATAATATGTTGATATTCTGAAGGTGCATTTTTAAGTCCAAATGGCATTACATTCCATTCGTAATGTCCAAATGGCATTACATTCCATTCGTAATGTCCAAATGGTACTGTAAATGCTGTTTTATATTTGTCTTTTTCTGCTATTTGGATTTGCCAAAATCCACTTTTCATGTCAAATTTTGAATATATTTTTGCATCATATAATCGTTTTAATAAATCTCTTTTGTTGGGTATTGGATATCTAATCCATTGTAATACTTCATTCAGAGGTTTGTAATTTATTACTAATCTTGGAACTCCTCGTTCCTTTTCTGCTTGATTATTAACATAGAAGGCCGAACAACTCCAAGGTGATTTGGAAGGTCTTATTAATTCTTTTTTAATAAATCGTTGATTTCTTGTTTACATGTTTCTAATAATTCTTTATTCATTTGAATAGGTCTGGCCTTAGTAGGTATGATTTTTTCATTAAATTCTTTGATATAGGAAGTTCAACAACATGTTGTTTTCTTTCCCAAAATGCATTTGGTAGGTCTGAACATACTTGGCTTACAAGCTCTTTTCTATTGTTTTTAATTTTTTTCTATAATATGTGTTGTTTTGAGTTGTTCTTCTATTTTTTTATAGGTTATTTCTTCCTGCAGTTGTTGAATATGGTTTTCTTTTCCTTTTATTAGATTTATTGTTTTTGTATTGTATTTTTGCTGCAGACTTAATACTTCTTTTGTTTTCATAGGTGATAGGAATGAAATATGCTAATTCCTCCTATTTTTTGTTGTGATACCTGTTTAACGTAACTTTAAATGGGTATATTTGAGTAAAAAATGGTGTTCCTAAAATTACTTCTTGAGTTAAATTTTTTACTAAGATGAATTGGTTTTTGAAACAATATCTTTGATTACAGATTTTTGCATTGGATAATTTGTATTGTACTTTTACACTACTGCCGTTTGCCCCACTAAAGTGCTTGGTAGTTTTTTTTCATAATATTTAGTAGGTATTATTCCTTCTCTAATGCAGTTATAATCTGCTCCTGTATCCATTAATGCGATTATGTTTATTTTGAAATCATGACCTATATGTAGAGTAATGTTTGTATACCATTTTTGATAATTAATTTTATTAATTATTTGAATATATTCAGTATCTTCTTTTTCTTTTTCATTGATTATTAAATTATGATTACTAGAAGATGCTTGAGTATTTTTTGATTCTATTACTAATAATCTGGTGTCTATTTGTAATTGTCTTAATTCTTGTTGGTTAGCTAATATTTGTAGTTCTTTGATTTGAGCTTTTAATTGTTTTTTTTCTCCTTGTAATTCTCCCGTAGTTACTTGTTTAAATAAGCTCTGTTTGGATATTTTTCAAATATTTTATTTAAATTAAAAGGTTGAGGATTAGATAGTTGATTTTCTTGGTTAATTATATCTTTTAGTTTTATTAAGTATTCCTTTTTAATATTTGGATCATCAATTTTATCTATTATATCTAACAAGAATTTTTTATCTTCATTTCTAGTTATTGTATTAATTATTTTGCAGTTACATAAATTATCTGATAATTCTTGAGATTCTAAAAAAGAGATACTGAATTTTCTATTTCATTGATTGAATATTCACTACTGGATTATTCAGAATTTTCTGATTCTGAAGTTAATAATAACTTGGCAGATTTTTCTTGAATATCTGGTTGGTCTTGAAAGAGATTTCATTTATTTTCTTTTTCATTTTACACTCGGTTGATCTATGACCGGGTCTTTTACAATTCCAGCATACAATTTTGTTTTATCAAATTTCTTTTGGTATGTTTTATTTTCAGAAAAATTTTATTGTTTCTTTTGTATTTATTTTTTGTATAATATTGATTATTTTGATTTTTATTGAAATTTGAAAATTTCGATGTGGTCTATTATTGTTAAAATTTTTTTTGCCTATGTTGTATCGTTTTGCTCTTGAGGGTGGATTAAATTGTTGTTTTGTAACCATATTGTTAAAACGAACCCATGGTTAATTTAAGTTTAAATTTATCGTTTAAGTTTTTTATCTTTATGTTCTTGACATATTGATAATCCTTCTTTTTTTGATGAATGCAAAGAGTTGTCCATATGTTATAGTATTCCAAGGATGGGTTGTCCTCCGAAATAATCTTTTTAATTTGTTGATTACTTTCTTTCGCAAAAAGCTGGTAATCCTGAAATGAATCTTTCTTTCCAGAATGGTTGGTTACAATCATTTCTTTGGAATATATTTGTAATAAACATATCTTTGTACCATTTGAAATCTCTAAAGTAGGACATCTCAAATTTGTTAATACTAGTTTTTGCTTTCTAATTCTTGGATGGATTTCCGATAAAATGCATGGTTAAAGTGTGGATTAATACTTCTAGTGCATTTTGTTTTTCTTCTTAGGGTATACCTTCCTTCATTTTCTATTTGTCACGATTTCTACATGATTTATTATTGAATCTTGCATAATCATATCTAATGCATTATCCCACCAATATTTAAGTGCTCCGTTAAATCCGGTGGTTATTAGGATACATGCTTGTTTATCAGTATTTCCTCTTGCTTTGTATGATATTGATGCCATTCCCATTTCTTGAAATAGATTCATTATTTCGTATTCAGAACGCCCATCAATATTCCATGAGTATATACCGTCACCGGTGTATACCTTATTGGTGTAATTGTGGTGTTCTTCAAATAACAAATCAGGTGGAGTATGTCTTTTATAATAGGGTTTATTTGATCTTGTTATATTATTTCTAATTCGATTAATTTCTTGATTTTCTTCTTCTGATAGTATAGATATTTGAGTAGATGTATCATCTTTTCATCAATATTGTTTATTCCTTTTCCTTTATCTATGCTTTCTAGTCTATCAGCAATTGTTTTAATAGTTCGTTTTCTGGAAATTTAACCTTTCTATTTATGGGTTTAAATATTGGTGTAGATATTGATGAGAAAGGTGTTGAGTAATAGTTTGTTGATTTGTATCTAATTTATTATCTATCTGGCTCTTGTTTTGAGATAGTATTTAGTATCTGACTTTGAAAATTATTTTGTTAAGTAAATTGCTTTAATATCTTGCATATTTATTGGATCTTTATTATCTTTATTTGCTCCAGTTTTAAAAGGGGTTGCTATGATTTGTCTATTAGTAGTACTAATTTTTATATCTTTTAAAGGCGGATGTATTGATTTTATTTTTTCACCATTAGTTTGTTCCCATGTTTGGGTAAGCGTTGTACTCGTGTTAATTGATTTAAATGGATAATTTATATTATTACTTATTGAATATGATTCAAACCATGTAAAGAATGGGATATTTATTTCTTTTATGATCATAAAATTATACCAATTTTCTCTAATGTTTTCTGTTTCTTTTTTTAGAGAAGGTTTAAAATACCAATTTCTCTTTTTCTTTATTTTCTATTGAATAGAAGTCTTCTTTAATGTATTGTTTATCAATTTAATACGTTTTGATTATTACATTGATGCTTCCAAAATCTGTTTGAGTTGGTGATGTTGGATACATATCTTTTTCTAATTTTGTAGTTGGTTGAGCTATTGGTGCGTTAAAAGATTATTGGGTTATCTTGTGGAGTATTTTGATTTAAACTTTCTGTTTCTGAGTCTGTACTTGGCTAGACCAGTGGTGCTAGCTTGCCCGATGCGATAGTCGAGAAAAAGAAGATCTTGAATAGTATGATCTTATCAATGGTGGTTTGGGTTCTCTAAAGGAATTGAATTGAGTAGTATTTTTCCATCTTCTCTTTCTATAATTCTTGAAATATCTCTTTGTTCAAAATTCCTAATAGGTTGAGTAATTTCTATTTTCCATTGATCGGAATGGTTATTTCGTTCCATTTAAGTTGTTTTGGTGTATAGGTTGTGCTTGGTGTATCTTTTTACGTGAACTGCTAATATAGTTGTTTCACCTTTATCATCTTGTAATAAACATCTAGGATTAAAATCTGATGTTGTTTGTTTAAAATAAATTCTATATAATAATAAATATCCATGCCTATTATTTTCAAATTTATTTTCAGGTAAATGAACATTTAGTACTAAGGTGTTAAGTATAGTAGGATCTTGTAGACTGACTTGAAAATTTGGTGCAAAGTTAAAATAAACTGCTCCATTATGTAAATTGGATTGGACTACTCCGAGGAGGTGAGTTTTTCAAATTTTAGTAATGTTTTATCTCTTAATAACATTAATATGTTGATCTATTCTGTTCTTGATAGTGGTTTTATTGCTATTTGGATTAAACCAAAGTGTATATATTTAAATCCTTTTTGTTTATATTTTTCTAGAGCTATTGATGATAATAATTTAATTTCTTCAAACTCGTTCTGTAGAAAGAGTTTGTTCATGTTCTTTATTGCATATGCTGTTTTGAAATCGAAAGTTCGATTTGATAAATTTGTTACGGATTAATATGTGGTAATTTTTCTTTAGAAAGTTGTTGATCAAAATGAGTTATTTTTGAAATAATTTCTCTTGAATTAATTATAGTATGGGATGCTGATGCAGATTGTCTTGATTTAAAAAGTTTCCCTAATCGAAGAGGCCATGACTCTTTCTAAACTTAAAAGACTTTACTAGATGGGTACTAACGGTTCTATCTTGACACAACAGAGGCTTGCCTAGCGGTCTTACTGCCTGTGGACTTGCTGCGGAACACCTACTGCAACAGTGGTAGGATAGAGAGGTGAGTAAAGCGATCTAGAGGGTAATTTAGGTTTAATATGAGGACC
>CM051376.1:14894867-14919867 GCA_028015245.1 Cardamine occulta | reverse complement strand
GATATTTGTATTAGTATTGAGGTAGATTTGAATTTACTTCTTTGTTTGTTTGATTAGAAAAATAATGACTCGTTACCTTCTTGGGTTTGTTCAAGATTTTCAGAATTGTTGTTATAAACTTATAATACGTGCAATGCAAGCTTGGTTCTTGAAAATTGAAATTCATTATGTGAGAGTAGCGTTGTGCATTTTATTTTTTTTTAATTCATGTATCTACATTAGCTTGATTTTCGATTGAATAATTCTTAGATTTGGTTTTGTCTGCTCCTCTTTAAATGTATGATGCACTTCTGAGTTTTTTTTTTTTTTTGGTTTTTTTTTTGGCTAGAAGTTTTAGAAAATATTGGAAGACTCTAGCGTTTATACATTTTTACTCATTTGCAGATGTTGTTATGAAATTTATTAATATTTTTAAAAAAGTTTTGCCAACTTAAGTAGTAAAGTATTCAAAAGATTAACCAAGTGCAGATTATCCCACCAACAAATATAAAACAAAATTCAAATCCAATTCGTTTTTACCAAGCGGGAAAATTGAGTCACTTCTATGAAAATTGTCCACTTTTAATTTGTTCAATGTATGATGCACATATATATACAATCAATATCTAAACACAAATTCAACATATATTTTTAATAAAACTCTAAACATGATCAATCCCGTTAACGTAAACATTTTTTTTTGTCAAACTCCGTTGACATAAACATGATATTATTCATTAAACAAACTTTTTTTTCTTTTTGTCAAAACATTCCATAAGCTTGAGCTCATGATGACGATCACATCTCTACTCCATAATTGACAAGCTCATCAAGGAGTAATTAGTTAGTTTTAAGTTGTTACTGAGCCTAAGTTAGTTGTAACGGTCGATTCAACTCGGTTACATCAGTTCAATCCGGTTAAACCGGTTCAAGGTAGACCAATCACCAACTATAAAATAGAAAGAAACTGCTTAACCGTAAAACTGCAAAATTAAACCCTTCAAAAACCTTTGAGCTTCGTCGTTGATCAACAAAGCTTCATTTTTTTTCGATTTGCTCCAGAGAAGAGAAGAGATCACTGTGAGAAAATGCCGTTCGCAGAGAGGAAAGGATGGGAGAAGAGCGATTCCAAGTTCTGCGGCGTGGAAACAGATTTCTCCGACGATTTTCGTTCTCTTCTCTCCTTCAACACCGTCCATGGCCGCTTCGACTTTGTTCTCGCTCCTTTGGTTTGTATTCTATTTACTCTTTTCTTCAGTCTCGATTCTCGTGTTCTTGTAAAGTAATGGTGTTTCCTTCTTCTTTCAGATGAATCCTTCGTACAGGCCTAGTTTAGTCGAAGGAAGCAGCTCAGAGGCTCAGGTTTTTCAATTCGCTGGCTCTGACTTAGCTCTGATACCTGTAGAATGGAGATGTCGCGTAACTGGTATGAGTCTTTTTTGCTTTCTTGATGTGTTCTTTTTGAGAAAGAACAGATAGGGGATCAAATCGCTGGTTAATTTCATTCTTTAGGTAAAATTAGTTCGTGGATTGATTTGGATTCTGAAGCTGAGACTGTGCGTATGGATTCAGAAACCACACTGAAGAAAGAAATAGACTGGGCTAAGCATCTCTCGTTACGGGTGTGTTTATGAATGGATTTTAAAGTGTTAATCAAGGGGAAAGATTGAGTCTTTGTTAATTGTTTTTGTGGTATAATGTTGTAGTCATGTCTTCTTCCAACTCCTAAAAGGACTTCATGCGCCAATTATGCTAGATGTGTGAACCAGATCTTAAAGGTGTACACTGAAATGGAGGTACTTATTTATTTTTTTGCTCTCTTGTCAAGCTTAAAAGAACCTCCTTTAATCAAGCTCTAATACTTTATTCTTTATTCTTGCTTCAATCTGATTCTGCAATGAAGCTTTGGCTTAGGATTCCGCTAATGGACTCTGATTCAGAAGATCCAGTAAGATTACTTTTTTTTGTGCTCTTTTAGATACTTAGAGATTTATGATCATTTTTGATGCTGCAATTATTAGCCTTTTATATCCATAAAGGTTAGTCAATGTCTTTAATCTATATATGCAGAAAGATTCCTGGGAGTTATGGAACTCGTTTCGTCTTCTTTGTGGCCATGACAGTAATCTGTCTGTTGCTCTTGATGTTCAGTGAGTCCAGAGAAAACTCTTGATTCAATGTTTCTCTTCTTCCTTTTAGCATTATATTTTTTTCGTTTCTCTAGGAGTATGCTACCATCTGAAAATGCACTAGGGAGATGGTTTGGAGAGTCGGTGAAAGCAGCCATAATAAGCACTGAAGTAATAAGCAGACTTTAGCAATTTATTTTTTCCGCATCATTAGGCATTGAAGTTATACAATCATCTGATTCATAATTATGTTTCTAATTCCATTGCCAGTGTTTCATACCAACTACTCAGCGTTATCCTTCCTTGTTAAAGAATCATCAAAAGCTAATAACAAGATTTTTTCATCACGATGTTCAGGTAATATTATATGTAGAAAATATTTAATTCAGGTGCCAAGAGTTATTTGTTTAAGAAAAGTGTTGTTCTTTTGGTTTCCATACAATCTCAGTTATCATAAACAGGTTTTCATTTCTTGTCCTTAAATTCATAATCATCAATCTTGCTTACGCAGGTTATAGTATCTGGAAAACCTGTGTTTAATCTTCAAAAGGATTCTGTCAATGTCACTGAGGGTCAATTTTCTCTATTCCTTTTCAGCTATTATCCTTTTTGACTGTTTCCTGTAGTATACTTTTCAATAACTTTTATTCATTTTTCTCAGGTATGCAGGCACACCCCCATAAGCCGTGTTTGGACTATTTTAGTGATCTGTTCTGCAAGATGGAACCACTTTCAGCACAAGCACTCCAAGAGGTTATCCTCAGAGATTGTTTGCACACACCCTTGCAGGTTAGCTCTTCTTCACGAGTGGTTTAACTTTGTATCCATATGTTTTTATATATCATTTTCCCATTTTGTTTATACATACAGCCACTGAAGGAGAACTTAGAAGCCCACAGCTATGAGATGATTGAGAGAGACTCTGTTAAATACACCCTAGTATGTTGCCTTTTGCTAGTTTTTATTCCATAACATCTTTATTGTTATCATGTCTCTTGATCAACAGAAGGGAAATAATTGTAATATTGAACAATCTAATATCATACCATTATTTATCAGTGTCTTAACTTTTAGCAATCTTTGTTCTGATAGTATCAAAGGGCGATTGCTAAAGCCTTAGAGGAAAGGGTCCCTAATGAGAAAGCGTCGGAGTTAACTACTGTAAGTCACCTGTAACTTTTTTAAGGTTTTATCACTCACAAAGGGCACTTCACGGATGAATTACTCTGCGTAATAAATTGTATTTGTAGGTCTTGATGGTTGTGGGAGCAGGAAGAGGAGCCCTTGTGAGAGCATCATTGCAGGTGAGTTTTGATGCAACACTGGGCTAATCTTAAGGAGACCTTGAAATTCATTTATACATTTTGCTCTCCTTTTCCAGGCAGCTAAAGACACTGGTCGAAAGCTGAAAGTTTATGCCGTGGAAAAGAATCCGTATGCTGTAGTTACACTCCAAGTGAGTTGCCAGAAACTGAGTCAATCTATAGATGCTGATTCTACTGTGGTTCACTTCTGATACTACAAGTTTCAATCCTTCTTATGACATCTGATACTACTGTGGTGCTATCTTTTCTGACAGTATATGGTTAAGAAGAGAGGATGGGAAGGCATTATTACCATAGTATCTTGTGACATGCGTTTCTGGAGTGCTCCTGAGAAAGCTGATATATTGGTCAGTAATTATAGATTTTGCTGTCTTCTTTTAACTTTTAAGGTACACTTTACACATTTGAATCATTCTTGTTTGACACCTCCTCTCTCTGTAGGTGAGTGAATTGCTGGGTTCTTTTGGAGATAATGAACTCTCTCCTGAGTGCCTTGATGGAGCCCAAAGGTTTCTGAAGCTAGACGGGATTTCTATACCATCCTCGTATGTATATTCTCAGCAGAATCTCTTGTCGTACTGATATATGTCAGAGAGTGTGACATATAATACTCTTCTGTTTCCTTTCAGATCTACAAGTTTCATACAGCCAATTACAACTTCAAAACTTTACAATACCGTAAGGTTTCTTCTGATTTCTGCTTGTCATTATAAACTATCTATCAACTTACGGTTTTGTCATCTATCTTGCAGGTTAAGGCTCTTAACGGTCTTTCCCACTTTGCAACTGCTTATTCTGTTAAACTGCACAATGTAGCCAGACTTGCTCCTTCTCAACCTGTGAGTCTCTTTTTTCTTCTTGTGTTAGCTAAAACTGTTGTCATATTAGTTGTGTTTTAGATGCTTAGGAATTTTGTTATTGCTGTTCATAGGTCTTCACATTTAAGCATCCAGAGTTCTCAAGAAAGCCCAACAACAAACGGTACAGGAACCTGCGTTTCAATCTACCAAGTGACACCGGTTCTGCTTTGGTTCATGGTATGATTCTATTTTTTGTAACATCTCTCTTTCTCTATCTCTCTAACACAAAAACCAAATCTAATGCGGTCAATTTGACTTGTGTGACTAGGATTTGCTGGCTATTTCGAAGCTGTGCTCTATGGAGATGTGCGTCTTAGCATCGAGCCTACAACAGCAACATCAAACATGGTTGGCTGGTAATATTATTAGCGTTGTTGAAACTCTTTGCTCTTGTACATTTCAAAATTTTGTAAGACACTTGACTCTGATTTTCCATGTTGATATATCTTGCAGGTTTCCAATCTTTTTCCCATTGATGAAGCCTGTTGAAGTTAATCCTAAGTCTCCAATAGAAGCACATTTCTGGAGATGTAGCGATTCCACAAAGGTTAATTGAGTCACTTTAACAACATTGATACATACTTATGTGTTGCATGGAAACTAAACAACATTTGATACATTTTGGTGGGCAGGTTTGGTACGAATGGTCCGTGTCATTGCCTACACTGTCACCGATTCATAACTCCAACGGAAGTTCATACTCGATGGGCCTTTAGGATTCTTTTAGAACACAAAAAGAGAAGAAAAAGATTGTGAGTATATAGAGAGAACTTGTTGTTCATACAAATATTACGAAATCTTGATGGGCCTTTAGGATTCATATAGAAGAAGAAAAAGAAAATTGTAAGTAGAGAACTTGTTGTTGGTACAATGTATAGCTTTCATTTCATGGGTATATAATACGATATCTTTGATTGTTGAAAACATGTTGTTCTGTCGGCATTGTGGCAAGAGAACATTTATTAATTTAGGAAGGAAATAGATGGATGCAACTAATCACGTATTCATTGATACTGTTACCATTATCAATTTAGGAAGGACGAAAGTGGATGGATACAGCTAAACAAAACACGTATTCATTGATACTGAATAATGAAAATATTACCATCTGATTATGTTCACTGTTCAACTTCCCCACAGTAATTTTTTTTGTTAGAGAGAGTAACCAATCACAAAACGACACGTGACAAATCAAGTCGGTGTAGGATTAAATTTGGTGCCATCGTAGATTTCTCCGCCCGGTATACTTTGTCGGCGTGTTGCTTGACTCATGACTCTTAAGACTCATTAAATTAAGGTGGCTTTAGAGGCCGAACCAGACTAGTTCCTCACCAATTGACATAACGTATTAATTAGTTTACGTCATGTAATTCAAAGTCACACGATCCGGAATACAATTCAAAACAGTAATTTCTGATTTTTTAACTACCTAAAATTTAGTTGCTAATTAATTAAGAAAATATACTCCATACTAATTGTTTGAAAGCAATTATTCTTTTTTTTTTTTTTTTGCACCGTTAGAGCAATTATTCAAATTTTTTACTAATAAATAAGTTTTGAAATAATTAATTGCAAAATCTAAACGTTTTATTTCTTGATTGTTAATTAAATAATATTGAATTCTTTTTTTTTTTGACAAAATAATATTGAATTCTAAGTTATATTCTTTCTTTATTTGCCACACATAACTTTAATTTACTATTCTTAAAAATCAAGAGAAATACACAGAGAGTCCAATAAACCCCAAATTAATAATCTCAAAACCTTTTGAATAAATTAAGGATTAATTACTTAAATATACCAGAAAAGTTGTGAAATGATTCGTATGGTAAATTTTTTTTCAAATTACTTAAATATCACTTTTGGTTAAGGAAATGTCAGTTAAGCCAAATTTAAAACTGTAATTACGGATTTTGCCATTTTGACAGAATTACGATACAGTGGTCGCGATCACTAATTCAGGCATATCTCTCGAACCACAACTCGGATTGGCTTCAAATCACCTCCAGTAGAACGCTAAGTCGATTTTCTATAAGTTTCATGCAGAGCTCATGAGCTAAATCGCAATGGAATGCCTTCATATATGTTGATCTTTAAGGTACCATTCCGAAATACCACAAAGATCAACATATATGAAGGCATTCCATTGCGATTTTACTGGAGTTGTGAAATTATAAAAATCGAATCAACTGAATCATAAGTCAGCCATGACTGAAATCACTAATTCACGCATATCTCTCGAACCACAATTCGGATTAGCTTCAAATCACTTCCAGTAGAATGCTAAGTCGATTTTCTATAAGTTTCATGCAGAGCTCAGGAGCTAAATCGCAATGGAATGCCTTCATATATGTTGATCTTTGTGGTATTTCGGAATGGTACCTTAAAGATCAGCATATATGAAGACATTCCATTGCGATTTAGCTCATGAGCTCTGCATGAAACTTATAGAAAATCGACTTAGCGTTCTACTGGAGGTGATTTGAAGCAAATCCGAGTCGTGGTTCGAGAGATATGCCTGAATTAGTAATCACGACCACATGTCACTTCGCGCGAAGAGCAAAAAAGCATAAGTCAGCCATGACTGAAGCATAAGTCAGCCAAAAAAGCATAAGTCAGCCATGACTGAAGCATAAGTCAGCCATGACTGAAGCATAAGTCAGCCATGACTGAAGCATAAGTCAGCCATAACTGAAGCTTAGTCTGACTGAAGCTTAAGTCGACCCGCTTAAGTCAGCCATGACTGAAGCTTAAGTCAGCCATGACTGAAGCATAAGTCAGCCATGACTGAAGCATAAGTCAGCCATGACTGAAGCATAAGTCAGCCATGACTGAAGCATAAGTCGACCATGATCGAAGCAAATCGACCATGATGGCATAAGTCGACCATGAAGCATAAGTCCCACGGTGACTTACGTTCGATTCTGGCTGACTTACGTTTCAGTCACGGCTGACTTACGTTCCATTGACGGCTAACTTACGTTCCAGTCACGGCTGACTTACGTTCCGATCACGGTGACTTCAGAAGCAACACCGCAGGTTAAGCGTTTTTCCCATTTTGTTTGAATTTTCATAAATTATTGGCTTGCGATAAAATTGTTAAATCAGCTGATTCTGAACCTAGGACGAGTCTAGTATTTGTTAAAATTTCTTTCAGAATTTTTGGATGTGTTTTGATAATTTTTTCGAGATAGATTTTGTCGTCATCGCGATTAGTTAAGCCAGTTTTATGTCCGATTTTGTTTGAATTTTCATGAATTATTGGCGTGTGATAAAATTGTTAAATCAACTGATTCTGAATCTAGGATGAGTCTAGTATTTGTTAAAATTTCTTCTAGAATTTTTGGATGTGTTTTGATAATTTTTCGAGATCGATTTTGTTGTACAGTCGCGATTAGTTAAGCAGTTTCTGTCCAATTTTGTTTGAATTTTCATAAATTATTGGCTTGCGATAAATTTGTTAAATCAACTGATTCTGGACCTAGGACGAGTCTAGTATTTGTTAAAATTGCTTCCAGAATTTTTGGATATGTTTTGATAATTTTTCGAGATCAATTTAACGACAGTCGCGATTAGTTAAACAGTTTCAGGGAAAATAATATTTAAGTAATTATAAAAGTTTAACAAGTCGGCCATTAAACACACATAAATCAGGTAAGAGAATTAAGTCGGCCGCTACATCACGTAAATCTGTCGTCAAAAGCATTATATTACAAGTAATTCTTGAAAGATTACTTAGTCAATAGAATTAACTCGATTTATCGTTAATCACCATTTAATGGCAGATTTACAGTAAGTCAGTCACAACAAGCTTTCATAAGTCCACCGCCTTAATATAAATCAGTTAAATAAGTCAGCTAGTTCTTTGAAGGGCAGTTTGGGTACGGGAAAACATTTAAGTAATAAAAATTTTTTTGGTTATTTTAGCTAAATTGTGTGCTATTTAAGTAACTTTCCCATAAATTAAAGGTTTTTCTTGTTTTGGCAATTCCCTCGAAGGAGAAGAAAACTTAGGCAGAGAGCGAAGCATCGGACTTGTGGCCTCCCTCTTCACGATATTCCAAGTGTCCTTCCTCCAACAAAATCCCAGATCAGGAGACTAATTCGGCAACTGGGAGATTCTTGAGGAACAATTCTAATAAGTTTATCATTATCAAGGAGTTCGATTTTTTCAAGGACTAGTGTAAAGTTTGGATTGGAAAATGGTGGTGGGAGAGAAGGAGCATCAAGGAATAGTGATTGAGAGCGGCGGCGAGCAAAAAGATTCCACCTTTGTAGCCTCTACTGCTTCCGGCGAGAAGAAGAAGAAGAAGCGTATGGGTTTATTATCGCGTATTTGGAATGGGATTTTTAGGGTTAGAGGTGATGATTTCGAGAAGAGACTTAAATATATTTCAAAGGAAGAAACTGTTGTTAGGAATAAAATGAAGCGTAGATCGATTACAAGGAGGAAGTTTATTAGAAATCTCATTGCTTTCTCTATCTTCTTTGAGGTTAGCCTCTCTTCTTCTTCTTCTTCTTCTTCTTTCCTGTGAATTGAAATTTTGTTGCCTATAGATAATTGCAGTTGGTTATGCGATTATGACAACTAGAAATGAAGATTTGGATTGGAAATTGAGGAGTTTCAGGATCTTGCCAATGTTTCTTTTACCTGCTCTTGCTTCTCTTTTGTATACTTCATTCGTTGGCTTCTGGAGGATGTGTGAGTATTGTGTTTCATATGCTCGATTTCTTGTGAAAATGTTGGCATTTTTGTCTTAGGCTTGATGTCATAATTTTGTATTTATGTGTAAATTGGTTTGGTTTAGGTGACCGTAGAGATCAAAATACCTTGGAAAAGCTTCAAGCAGAATTGCTGGGAAAGATCAATGAGTTAAAAGAGAGGACCAATTATTACACCACTCAACAACTTATTCAGGTAACATACAAGTCTGTTGAAGAAATGTTTTTGTGTGAGTGTGTGGCTAATTCACACTACTGCGTTTCGGATTCTATTGGGTTTCTGGTTTTACTGATTATTTTCTTTGTCATGTTTCTGTTATTTCTTGCTTGCATTACTTTACAAGTTCTGGTAGGTTAGAGCTTATAGCTATCTGATAGAGATATAGATCGCTTCTAGTTTCTTCGTGGGATTAGATCATTTTTTATTTCTAGTTCATATTGCATGTTATCCATACACTTTGTTGCATTAGGAGATGTCCTTAAAATTAAAATTTGTAAAGAGCATGGTATCGAGAATTAAGATTGGAATTCGTTTAGGAAGGTATAGCTTCCTCTCTCTTAGTAAAGATCAATCCTTTTATGCCTCTTTGTTGCTCATTTTCAAGTTGTGCTAAATTTGTAACTATCAAACTAGTGGCTCTATGTGTTAGGCAAGGATTGTTTAATTTTCGTTTTTTGGATAAAGTGCTGTTAGGAATCTAAACTTAAGTGTTACATTTGAAATTCATAGCATAGTGTGATATGTGTCCCAAGTTGAGTTTATTGGAAATGATATGAATAACTGAAATGAAGATCTGCATTTGAGAGTTCTGGAACTGCTTCTTGTACTGGTAGCGTAAACTTGCAATATGTTCAGGAATTTTAACGAGAATTGAAATGCTGATATATCTCAATGGATGCTTGTTACTGTGGGTTTTTTTTTCACTACTGAAACTGGAACTTGTTTTAACATGAGCTATTATTTGTGTATCAGAGATATGACCCTGACCCAGCTGCAAAGGCGGCTGCTGCAACTGTTCTGGCATCCAAGTTGGGTGCTGAGTCAGGCTTGAAAGTATTTGTTGGAGATGAATCCCAACTTGATCCCACCGCAGGCAAGAGCAATGACTTGGAAGTCAAACACTCACAAGGGCTCAGGAACCGAAAACAACCAAATACAAGACGCAACAGTGCTGGGACCGCTCCAAGCCATCATTCTGATAATGAATCTAACCATTCTGGAACATCCGAGAGAATGATCGGCACAGAGCAAAACCATCAAATGGTATTTGAGCATTATGATCCTCAGGCATATGCTGCTCAGGATGGTAGCTGGATCTCACGCATTGCAGCTCTCCTTGTGGGCGAAGATCCTACTCAGTCATATGCACTCATCTGTGGAAACTGCCGTATGCATAACGGTGAGTGAGCCATTGTCTTGTCTTTCACACTCCCACATATTTTTCCACTCATGAGATGCAATGTCGTTAGTAACTTAATTATACAATGTCTATCTCTCTCATCATGCAGGACTCGCTCGGAAAGAGGACTTCCCGTACATTACTTACTACTGTCCTCATTGTCACGCTCTGAACAAGCCGAAACATTCACTTATTCCTCCTGTTGATACCCTCCATACAGCTTCTCTGAAGCCAATGGAAAGCGAATTGATCAATAGCGGTAGCTCGACTAGTGAACGCGGTAACAGTCCAGCCCCTTTGTTAAACACTCCAGAAATTGTGGAAGAAGCCCCTGGAACAGATGAGAGCGAGACAGCAAACTGACTCAAGAAAGTTGTTGTGAGGTAAAAAAAAGGCTTTCAAGTGTTTGTGTTAGATAAAAAAAAAAGAGAGATAGAGAATGTGTGAGATGGTCATGTTAAAAGAGATATCGATATGCTAAAATCTGTAGCTGCTTGCAATTTTGATTGTGTAATGAACATGTAAGACAATCCGAATAGTTTTCTTTTTTTAGTTTAACTTTTATACTTGTTTTTTTCCTCTTGAGACAAAAGATAAAAATTATTGGAGTAAATATTCGGTTCAAATGTTATGAAGATGGCAATTATTTGTCTATACCGATATTGGTTAAGAGAAATAGAGTGTGAGAGAAGGAACCAAAGGCACAGAAAAATACTTATGGGAAAAAGAAATAAAACAATTTGCATGCCATTCATGAAACAAGTCACAGTATCAAACTGTGTCATAAGGCTGAATCCAAGACTAGCAAAGCTCATTTTCGTTTCCTTTTTCTTCTTCGTGTTGTATGTCTGCGTTTGACTCTTCATCGTCAAAGCTCAAGAGTCAAGAGTACTATTACCATATTTAATCTAATCCACTAGATTAGGCACGAGACCATGACACATGCAACTTTTTTTTCAACGAAACACTAAATAGACAACATGATTTTGTTTGGAACACATGCAATTTGTCAACTGAAACACATTAGAGATTTCGAAAACCCCAATAAATTTTCTTAGATTAATAAATTAAATCCAAAAGTTTGGTTAAAAAAACATCCAATTGAAATTCAATTGCACATGCAGCTATCTAGTTAATAGTTTAATTTTGTTTAGGTTGTTTAAATTAAAGGAACCATAATTTATAGTTTTTAAAAGATTTTTTTACCAATAACCAACTTTTTTTCACTTTAAAACACTACATTTTCCTCATTGAATTCCCATTTCAGTCGAAAACATATGTCCTAATCTCAATAATAATTCCGGCTACAAAAGAAAGTCTCTAGAAGAATAACAGAAAAAGAAAAATTCCATAACAGAAAAAAAAAAAAAAATACACACAAAGTTTGTTAATCGCACAGCTAAGCTTCTTCTTTCTCCCGCCAAGATCGGATCAAATAATTCTCCTCCATCATCACCACCGTCCATTTAGTTTTGCCCTCCTCTCCCCTAAACATAAACCCACCAAAAACAAAAATGTAACTTTTTGTTTCCTTTTCTTAGATCGAAATAGAGAGGGAGGGAGAGATTTTGGGGGTTTGGGTTTTTGCTTTCTCCTTCTTCTCATTCAAATGTTTTTTCTTCTTTCTTTTCTTTAAACAAAATTACTAATTGATCTAATTAAATGGGTAATGTGACGGCAAACTTGGCGGCGAAATTCGCTTTCTTCCCACCACCACCTACATACGACGTGAGTAAAGACTTGGAAACCGGAGAGCTTATGTTCACCGGAGTTACGCCGGAGAAAAACATGGATGTTCATCAGCTCACCACAAAATCCGGCAACAAAGTCGTTGCAACGTTTTGGAAACATCCTTTTGCAAGATTCACTATTCTCTATTCCCATGGCAATGCTGCGGATCTTGGCCAATTAGTCGATCTCTTCATCGAGCTTCGAGCTCATCTCCGCGTCAATATTATGAGGTTTTTATACACAAAAACCCAAACAACTTTTGTTGATGAACGAACCGAACCTTAACTTCTTGATGTGTCATTGAAACAGCTATGATTATTCAGGCTATGGGGTTTCAACAGGCAAGGTAAGAAAAGAGAGATTCATTCAAAATTTCAAATCTTTTGTCATGATTTACTTTATTTAACCTTTGATTGTTCTTTAGCCGACTGAGATCAATACGTACCACGATGTCGAGGCTGTGTACAATTGCTTGAGGAGCGAGTACGGGATAATGCAAGAGGAATTGATTTTGTACGGTCAATCCGTTGGAAGCGGACCAACGATACATTTAGCATCTAGATTGAAGAGACTAAGAGCGGTTGTTCTTCACAGCGCGATTCTCTCTGGCCTTAGAGTCTTGTATCCTGTCAAAATGACACTCTGGTTCGATATGTACAAAGTAAGCTCGATCTCTCTTGTATCTTGTTACGTTTAGTTCTCTTGTCTCTCAAAACTCTGGATTTTTGCAGAATATTGATAAGATACGCCACGTGACATGCCCTGTTCTTGTCATACATGTAAGTACGATTACATCATTACATTTTTCTCATAAAGCAAAGAGCGCGAATGAGAGAGCGAGCATTAAACTTGGTTTTATGAAACTGCAGGGAACAAAAGATGAGACTGTGAGCATATCACATGGGAAACGATTATGGGAACTCGCAAAGAACAAGTATGATCCATTGTTTGTTAAAGGAGGAGGGCATTGCAACTTAGAGACATATCCTGAGTACGTGAAGCACATGAGAATGTTCATAAACACAATGGAGAAACTTGCTCTCAACAATCCGCCAAGCAAACAACAAAACGACGAGCCAAGTATCAACAAAACCAAGCGAAGTCGGTGCTTACGATTCAGGAAAAGTTAGAGGGTTGAATTTTCAAGATTAAAATTTAAAACATACAACTAGATGATTCCTTCCTTTGCAAGATGCAACATCACACAAAAGAGTCATTTCCTCGGACAATTGCTAACGAATGCAATCACATACAAGACGACTAGAGAATCGGAAAAAGATACCATCTTTGTAGGATTCAGCCTTGTTAAAACACAAATGTTTGGAATGTTTTTCTTAAATACTTATCATTACTTGTAGTTGAAGCAACAAAAAATAAAAGCTTCTAACTTTTTTTCCGACGCATTCATATAAACAAAAAGGGACAAACTTTGAATGCGAGAAAGATCCAAAAGCAATAATACTTACTAAATCAGTACGAATCGATTGGTTTTTGATGATGATTTAGGGGAATTTAAATCCACACTCTTTGAGGATATCAACGTAGCTAAATTTCTCATCTCTTTCATTGAGATTCCCTCCACTGTTACGAAGAAGAGCTTCGATAATTTCTTTAAAAGGCAAAACTCCACCAGAAACTTCCGTTTCAGAGGTCTTGATTACAGAATCAGGAGATTTCGAAACTCCAGAATTAGCAACAGAATCAGAAATTGGTTGATTTTCCAAAACCATTGTTCTTCCGATTGCAATCGGAGAAGGAGAATGCTTTGCCTGAACCCTAACATCGTCAGCCGCGACAGACGGTGGAGAAGACACAGGCACCAAAACTCTGGTCTTTGATACTCCAGAATTAGCAACAGAATCAGAAATTGGTTGGTTTTCCAAAACTATTATTCTTTTGATTGCACTCGTAGAAGGAGAATCGAAATCAGGATGCTTTGCCGGAACCCTAGCATCGTTGGACACGACAGACGGTGGAGAAGACGGAGGCACCACAACTCCGGAATCAGAATGACGTTTCGTCTTCAAAACCCTAACATTTTCCGAAAAAGGCGTCTTCTTGGACTTAGAAGATGGAGTTTTCAAATTCGAACCTTCTTGAGGTTTGAGCTCCGAAACCCTAACTCTGGGTTCTGAATCGGCGGCAGAGGAGAGAGATGCGTTCTCAGGAGGAGTACGAAAGACTTCATCGTTGACTGAATCGAGACTAGTCGGAGAAGAGAATGATAAAATCGGAGTTCGAACAACCGCCGGCGAAATCTGGTTCCCGAGAACCTCAGTGCAGTCCGAATCTGTCGATTTCGTCGGAATAGCTCCGGGGTCGGCGAAAGGACAGTTCTTTAGTAAAGATTTCTGGGATGAAGTGATGCTTTCGCATTCGCTCTGGTCGCTTCCAACATTTTCCGCCATTTTTGATGAGTATGACTCTTCCGCTGTCTCTGTCTCACACTCTCACTTCCATTAAAAGGAGAGCTCAATGAAGTGCCGAGTTCGGTTTAGTCAAATTCTAATCCCGGTCCGGTTTATTTCAGTCTTTATTGGTTTGTGAAATTAATTAGTGATACTCTTATTGGCTTAAAATCCCGTCGATAATACAAAAAATATACTTTTTTTTCTATTTGAAAATTTAGAGTTGTAAATTCAAAAGAAAATAGTGAGATGTGAGCAAGAGTTGTGGTTAACACAATTTTTCAATTACGATCCTATATTCAAATTCATCAAAACCAATCCTAAAAAATAAAGAAAAAATTTCATCTAGTATTATTCAAAATTAGAATTCATGCTGTGCTTCGCCTTGGTTGAGGTTCCATTGTTGATGTGAGTAAGCTTTGGGAAAATGTCTTCAAAGACCCTCGCTTTCGAGCTCCATAAATGAGCCGAATTTAAGCCAACAAAACCCAAGTATTTGTCATTATCCAAAAAGTGTCACTATCTCAGATTATATAAACTTAAGTGAAAGGACATGGTTCTTGGATTATTCAAGAACTCGACAATAGTAATTAGGAAGACAATAAAAGAGGCTAATGACGAATATACCGGTATGGAGCCGTCATCAGTTGTTGTGTGTACGGTTAGCTTCTTCAACTCCGGTCAGTTTTGTAGCAGCCTTACTATACCAGGAATCACATATTGAGAGATCATTGTTTCAAGTGTCAAAGCTTTGACTTTTAAGCTCGGCAAGAGATAAAACCTAAACAAAAAGCAAATACATATAAAAATTGAATACCAAAATGCATAAGACGTCTAGAGAGATTTATTAAAACCAAAGCCTCATGAAAAAACAACAAATCAATCGGCTAAAAAGTAAGTTATTGGCAGTAGTAGAGAATTCAAGAATGAACATATCACATTGGAATAAAACCAAAACATACCTTAAAAAAGTTTACCCCAAAAGTAAGCTTCTCTACATTTTGCAACTTCTCTAACATCTCTAGGAACATGGCTTGAAGAAAATCAGCCTGGAGGTGTGAGCAAAGCAAATGTCGAGTTTAGTTTGGGTTAAAGACGAGACATCAACTAAAGTACATGGTAACTGAGAGTTTCTCAATCTGAGACAATGGATATGTGGTGCTACAATCTGCGTTGGTCCCGGAACCCAAATGTTACGATCAATGACTAATACTCTGAGATGAAGTGATTTGCTGAGATCAAGAACTCTAACTCCATCACAGTGATACAATGATAAGCATTCGAGAACAGGACAGCCAGATAGAATCTTAACAAGAGTATAATCAGAGAGATTGCAAGAACGCAAGTATAACTTCTTTAACGAAGTCCAAGAAACAGAGCATTTGGGAATCATATCATTATCATCAGAAAAAAATAGCTAAACGCGGAATTGCTTGACAGAGGAATAAATGAAGAAGAATTCAGGAATCCTATATCTTTTTTCACCATGAAAACCAAAATCGAGAGACAGATTCTCAACGTTGCGAGACATGACGAACTTGATCCACCCATCAATGTAAGGAAGATGGTCGAGGTTGCCGGAATAGAGGTGAAAAGTCATCATCTTGGGAGCCATGTAGCAAGCTAGGGTTTTTTTTATCGAATCAGCCTTCAGTCTAGAGTTATAATGATCAGGGGGGAAGTAGAGAGAATGTGTATGGGACCATACATGTCTCCATCGTTTGGACAAGATGGTAGTTGTGATTGCGAAGTTGGTCGGAATTAAGGAAAGGATATGTTCGAGGATCACATCAGATAAAGAGCTTATTAGGTCTAAATCTTTGCTTGAATCTATAGCTCGTTTGATTTCGCCATGGCGATCGGCCAAGCAATGGCTGGGTACGTTCGCCATCACGTTAACCTATAACTTGTGCAATAAAACAACTTTTTTGAGTTAAAAAAGGTTAAAAGTTGCACATATTTCCAAAATATCCACTCTATTATTGGGTTTTAAAAGCCCATTAGATTCTACAAACCCAATACAGTTCTTCTCCCTAATACTACATATGCTTTCTAGTCTTCAGAACCATGTTATCAGAGACATATTACGGTAAATCCGTCAAACCATATATGGTTCAAGACTGCACAATGCTTCTTCAGTTTCAATGAACATGTTGTCAAGATTGGTCTGTCTAGCGACCGTCCATTTTGAGGGGACGTGTTAGACTTATGTCTTATCTTCACTTGTCTCCTCGACTCTCATTCATCGCCTCTTGAATAATGTCCTCTTGACTAGTCTCCTTATCTTCATCTCTTTATCTCTTCGTAACTCTGAAATATATCATTATATATACCTTTGTACATCTTCTATTCTAATCAAACAAATAAGAGATATACACATCTTACAAAGACTTCGTCGTTTATGGAATCGAGGCTAGTCATAGAAGAGAATGAGATAACCGGACTTTGAACAACCGCGGCGAATTATGGTTCTCGAAAAACTCAGTACTATCCGAATCTTTTGATTTCATCGAAACAAGCCCGGCTCAAGTGGGGTAGGCAAAGGGGTCATGGCCCAGGAGTCCATTTTTTTTTCTAGAATTTTCTTAAACAAAAGGGCTAATTTTTACTTAAAAAATTAGAAAGAGACTCAAAAATAGCATGTTTAAAAGTTTATTTTCGTTTTTTAATTAAAAATTAAAGAAATTTACCAATTTTATCAATATAAATATTGGAAAAGGAAAAAAATTAAAAAAAAATAAATATTGGAAAAGGTCAAAAATAAATAAAATTTGTATAAAGAAGGGCCAAAATTTTTTTCTGCCCTAGGACACTAAAATATGTTGGGCCGGGGCTGCGTCGAAAGAGTACTTCTGGGATATGCGAAGGAACAACTTTTAAGGAATGATTTCTGGGATGAAGTGACGCTTTCGAATTCTCACTCATCGCTTCCAGCATTTTCCTCCATTTTTTGATGAGTGTGACTCTTCCACTGTCTCACTTCCATTAAAAGGAGAGCTCAATGTAGTATAGTACCGAGTTGGGTTTAGTGAAAATCTAATCCTGGTCCGGTTTATTTCACTCTTTTATGGTTTGTGAAATTAGTTAATGATCACAAATGCAAAGAATCTTATTGTCTTAAGATTCATTCAGTCACTACTCACTCGACATGTTCTATATGATGACTTTTTCTATATGAACTTTTGGAGTTGTAAATGGAGAAGAAAATAGTGAAATGTGTGCAAGAGGGTTAACACAGTTTTTTTTGTTTAGGTGTTTAAAGAAAAAAATTACGTTCCAATATTCAAATTCAAATTTCCAAACCATTCCTACAAAATAAAGAAAAAAATTTCATCTAGTATTATTTAAAGAATCAAAAGTAGAATTGATGCAAAATGCCCGATGAGCTGAGCACAATGGAGACGTTGTTGTTGTGAGTAAGCATTGGAACCATCTCAAGTAACTCTTCAAAACCTCTTCCTTTAAAATCACCTTTCAACCTTACGACCATCATCTCTAATGTCTTTGTGGTTTTAAGAATAAGTTCCATAAACGAAGCCACATGCTTTGACTCTACATTCCACTGGGAAACGTTTTTAAAGACCCTCGCTTCCGAGCTCCATAATTGAGTCGAATTTAAGCCATCAAGACCCAAATATTTGTCACTATATTTGTTCTGTACAATAGACAAATTTTGCATCCAAAAAGTGCGTGAGTATCTCAGATTATACAAACATAAGTGAAAGGACATGGTTCTTCTTGTGCCCCGGGTTTCAATCCCTCTTTGGGACGGACATTCATTTTTTAAATAAGAATTGACTAAATGTTGGTTCCGGGTACCGAAGGAGATTATGAGCCAAATGCCCGGAATTTCCGCGGTTTATCAATAAAAAAGAAGGACATGGTATTATTCAAGAATCCGAAAATAGTTAGAAGAGAATTATGACAAATATATATACCGATATGGAGCCGTAATCTGTTGTGTGTATAGTTAGCTTCTTTAACTCGGGGGAGTTTAGTAGCACCCTTACTATACCAGGAATCACATATTGAGAGATTGTTGTCTTTAATTTCAAAGCTTTGACCTTGAAGCTCGGGAAATGAACACCACGGAGCTCGGCAAGAGATAAAATCTAACAAAAAGGCACATGCATACATATAGAAATTGAATAGCAAGACACATATCTCAAGACAAGATACAAACAACCATCTAGAGAGATTTCTTAAAGAGTGCAAATACACATAGACTTATTGAAAATCAAAACATACCTTAAGAAAGTTTGCCCCAAAAGTAAGCTTCTCTACATTCTGCAACTTCTCTAGCATCTTAAGGACCATAGTTTGAAGAAAATCAGCCTTGAGGTCTTCAAGATAGCGAAAGAAAATGTCGAGTTTAGCTTCGGTTAAAGACGAGACATCAACTAAAGTACATGGTAACTGAGAGTTTCTCAATCTGAGACAATGGATATGTGGTGCCACAATCTGCGTTGGCCCCGGAACCCAATTGTTACGATCAATTACTAATACTCTGAGATGAAGTGATTTGCTGAGATCAAGAACTCTCACTGCATCGCAGAAATACAACATTAAGCTTTCGAGAATCGGACAACCAGATATAATCTTAGCAAGAGATTCATCAGAGAGCTTGCAACAACGCAAGTGCAACTTCTTTAATGATGTCCAAGAAACAGAGCATTTGGGAATCATATGCGAAAAAGATAGCATAACTCGGAGTTGTTTGACAGATGAATTAATGAAGAAGACTTCAGGAATATTATATCTTTTGTCACCATGAATACCAAATATCAGCGACATATTCTCAACTTTTCGAGACATGGCAAACTTGAGCCAGTGATCAATGTAAGGGAGATGGTCGAGATTGTTGGAATAGAGGTGAAAATTCATCATCTTGGGAGCCATGTAGCAAGCTAGGGTTTTGTTTATCGAATCAGCCGTCAGTCTAAAGCTATAGTAACCGGGGAAAAAGAGAGAAGGTGTATGGGACCATACATGCCTCCATCGTTTGGACAAGACAGTAGTTCTGATTGCGAAGTTGGTCGGAATTAAGGAGAGGATATGTTGGAGGATCACATCAGGTAAAGAGCTGATTGAGTCTATTTCGCCATGGTGATCTACCAAACAATGGCTTCGGACGTCCGCCATTACGTTAACCTATAATTTTGCAATGAAACAACCTTTTTGAGTTAAAAGTTTAAAACTAGTATATATTTCCCAAATATCTAAACTATTATTGGGTTTTGAAAGCCCAATAAAATCCTACAAACCCAATACAGTTCTTCTCTTGTGGACATATTTGATCATATTTCTCATTGATTGGCAACTCATTTTGAGTAATAGTTTCAGCTACTTTTATTGTTTTACCCAACTGAAAAAAAAAACCATTTGTTCTTTTTACTCCAAAGATAGTGGGTCGAGTGGAATAGTTTTTTTCAACTGATTACCCTCATTTACTCTAATAAACTTGTCAATCACCCCCTTCATATCCCAAAATACAATGTTAAAGACGATATTCTTTTGAAGACAAAAACTCTGTAAAAAGAAAAGACACGAAACTGAAATTACAGCTCAAAATTTTAACCGCTACTATAGATCAAAACATGTAACTAAAACATACGACAAGAAATTCATTTTAAAGAAAATGGGATAATTGTTGTGAATGGGCAGGTGTGTATTCCAGATGACCAAAAATTAAGAGAAGAAATTGGTAAGGAAGTACATTAGTCTAGGTATTCAATATAATTGGGCACGACCAAAATGTACTGCGGTTTGAAACAGTATTATTGGGTCGGGCTGAAAGGAGACGTTGCTAAGTGAGTAATTGGATGTCCTATATGTCAGTTGATTAAAGCTAAACATCAGATTTCAAGTGGTTTGCTAAAGAATTGATTCATTCCTGAGTACAAGTGTGACATGGTTAGGTCGTAACCAGTTGATCGTAGATAGACTAACCAAGTTTGCACATTTTTATTGCGGGAGACAAAACATATGTATTTGCTAAAATAATTCCACGCATCACGCGGCAAACAAACCACTAGTATAATCAAAATGAAAACGATGAAATAAATTAACATGAAATATAAGAGAGCAAACAAATAAAGCATTACAATACAAAGCAAAGCCCACTTCTCTCTACCCTTAGATTGTTCATCCAAAAGATGAACTCTTGCGTTCATAGAAACCGTCTTCAAGCTTTGACGAAAACGAAAATTCACCAAAAGAAAAAAAAAAAGTTTAAGAAAAAAAAAGCCCAAGAGGCTCTCTATTTTATTTCACTCGATCTCCACAATGTGAGGCCTCCTCTCTGCAGCTTTCTTGCGTATGAAGATACCCCATCTCAAGGCAGCTTTAAGCTTAAGCCATCCCACCACAGCTTTTCCGGAGCCTCTATTTCGTTCTCTCCTGTACGTGTTATCGATCTGAGCTTGGTATGGAATGCTATAACCGTAACAAGACTCATCGGTCTGACCAAACCCGCCTTGTGTTCCCACATTGTTCACACCGATGCCAAAAGTCTTCAACAGTCTCTGCATATCGTCAGTCTCAAGCATCTCAGAGCTCCTTAGTCTGATTTCTTCACTGAAAATGTCTTCAATACCTTGTCCTGCAGCTCTTGGTCGAGACCAATTTTCTCCATTGTATGAGCTTGAATCATTGGAACTTTCCATTGACCTGTTGTTGTAGTCCTGTACGTTGCAAGGGAATGAAGGTAACAATTGGCTGGAATGTTGCTGCACAAACTGAGGATAATCTGTCGGTTGAGGAACCGCTGAATAGGTAATAACATTCTGATGACATTGCACACTTTGCCTATTATTCTGGTTATGCAGCTGGTAATGGTTCTGAGCTGTTTGTGCCGTGGCCATTTTTGGTTCTGGTAAGCTTTTTATTTCCTTCTCAGCGACTGGTAAGCAATTCAACAGCTTACCGTCATATTCAACAGCTTTATGCCAGTTCTCGTAAGCAATCTTCACCAAAATATCTGCAGAAATCTGTGAGCTAACCAATGATCAGCTTAATAACTAAGAAACTGTTTTAAATCTTGACAGAGTTTTGTGTGTCTTTACCTTTTGGTCATGGTTAAGAGACTCCAGAGATAGGAATTGTCCATTTCCAATTAGGCCTCGGAATTCATAAATATGATTGAAGACAACACCTGTAGCATGAGTCTGGTCTGTGTAAAACACATAAAGCTTCCCACCCAACACGCATGTCTTTGCGTGCTCCACCGTGTTCTCCCACATTCTATTCGACATTCCACTCCCAAGCAACTACAATATCAGGGGAAGAAAAACAAGAACGTTCAGCAAATATATATCTTTGGTAATGTTGGTGGTTTCTTCACATTAACAGAAAAATATTCTTACGTTTCTCAGCTTCTGTGGATCCTTAACAAGGAGCCGAAGGAAGTCTTCGACTGTCACGATATTAGCTTTCAATAGCTTCTTGTGTAGTACTCCGTCTTTAGCTATTCTATCCAGTCTCCAGACTTCATCGTGTACAGCCGGTGGATAATGTTTCTTGTATCCTGCAAAACATTGCCAAATGAAAAGAAAACATTTCAAATGACAGAGCCAAGTTAGTAGTAACTAACACTCGTCAATACAATCCAAATGATTTAAAACTCACGTTCTCCTCTATGATCTTTGACAGCAAAAGGTTCCGTTTTGGCTTCACGAATGCAAAAGTTATCACCATGCCCTGGACCTGGAGCCAGCTTAACACCAAGCCTGAACTTTCTGCTCCTAATCCAACTCGAATTGTCGGTAAAAGTAAGCTCCCCTAAAGTTCCCACACCTTCCTTAAGCATCACCTGTGTGTCACCGGTTAAGATTGGGCGTTTCCCTTCTCTCTCTTTCACTTCAAAGCTCTCAAAGTGCTCTCTCGTCCAATCTTCATCGTCTTCATCATTGAAGTCTCCCTCTAACACTACAACATTCAGCTTTGAAGCTGACTCTTCTCCTGTTTGGACTACATTTCCTGTATTTGCATCTATAAGAACCACATGAATGGCCGAGCCTCGCTCTCCCTCAACTTTCCCACCTGTGAATAAGTGAGGAGGCATTCGCGTCCTAAAGTGAAGTTGCAGGTTTCTTCCATCGCGGCCTTGGATCCTCTTTGGCTCTGGTGAACTGGAGATTGTATGTCGGTTTAACCAGAAACTCAAACGCTACAAATATCATAGTAACATTTCAAGAAGAAAAGTTATAACTGGAGAAAATACCTTGAAGTTAACTTTGCATTTCCCAACCTTGATAAGGCTCGTTCCACCTCTTCGCTAACCTGTTTGTTTGTCCACACCAAACCAAGTTTACAACTCCACAGTCACCTCAAAATTTTACTCTTAAAGCAATACATGTCTAACTTAAGAATAGGATAAAAGCTCACAATTCTGCGAAACAGTGGCTCCAAAGATGAGCAAAGCCTCTGCAGACTATCTACCTTGACAGCTTCCACAATAACACTGTAAACAGTTTGTTTCAAATCAACAAAGTTGCAAGCGAATCAGAGCTTTGGGAACTTAAGAACAAAATTTTGAGAGCATAACAAAAGAACATTTATCAACAAAGTTTACATTCTCCTCCATGATATAACAAAGAAGCATGTTCGTCTTCAATAGTTTTGAAGTTTAACCATTGAGATACTTTGAAGTGGAAAATGAGAGAAAATCGTTAAGGAAGTTACCTTGCCAAAGCAGGCAGTTTTGGTCTCTTTGATTCTGGCAAGTTGTCTGTATCCTCTTGACTGCATTCGTATCCTCGCTTGTTCATGGAACCTTCCATTTAAGAAAAAGAAATTACAATCTCTGTGTCCAGAGATATACAAAAACTATTCCAAAGTTAGAAAAAAACAACAGAAGTCCACGCAAGGAAGCTTCAGAGAAGAACACAAAAGAAACATAACCACATAATTTGTTGAATATAGAACAAATAGCCTCAAGGTATAGAGTTTGGACAACCCACATGGGTCTAGGCGGTTTACAGAAGTCACTGAACCGAGATCTGTTCTTTAATGGTAGATCTAAAGCGTTAATAAAAAACTTTAAGGAATCTGTCCATGTGAGCATTAGAATAATGCAAAGAGAGAGAGAAGGTATTTTAATGGCTGACACTAAAATAAATAAATAGAAAAGGCAGCTGGTTTTGTGCATGAATTGAATATTGAAAGCTGATGCCGCGTAATACCTGGAGCTATCATATGCTGCATTATGTCAACCCTTTTTTGACTTCTCCTGTTTTGTTTCTTCCTCTGCTCTTGTCCCTTTTCACAAACTCTCACGTTTCTTAAACATCTGCAAAGTCTTTACAAAGCAGAAACACAGAGTCCAAGACTCCAAGTGATTCATGACCCACTTATGCTTAGGCCATGTTTCTATCACAGATATGCATCCTCTTAAAAATCAAATCAGTCTCACTGTCTAAATCAGATGCAAATCTAAACAAACACAAAATCCAAGTTTATATAGTTAATAATTATATATTTTGCTTTAATTGATGAGAACTTGATGGTTGGGTTTGGCGATGAACATGAACTATATAAAATACAGAAGTCGGTGGCTTGTCGTCCAATGTGACTTGACATGTTATATCTGAAGAAAAGTCAATACAATTGGCCAACCCTTTCAGCCTTTCTTTAGCTATATTTAGTTCCACGAGCAAAACAAAAACGAGCTACATATATAGAGAACATGGGAGATAAAGACATTGCCTTGAGAATTAAGCGATTCCCATGTTCTCAAGAGCTGTATGCGGAAGAGAAAACCTAGTTTGCTTCCATTGAGAAATTCTTCAGAGTAGACTGAGAACAAGTCACTAAATGAATCACTTACTTACTCACCATCCCAACCCAATTTCCGAGCTCTCCGCTCCCACAAAGAAGTGATCTTCCGCTCTTTGAGCAACAATTCTTGAGCTCTCTCTCGAGCTGATTCACAAATTTCTGTGGCGGCGTTGCACTTCTCAGCTTCCTTTTGGTACTGTGAAGCAACCCTTTTAGCTTCGGCAAGTGTAACATTCATATGACGACTATGCTCGTCTGCAACAGCTTCTTGCAGCTTCAACTCTTCAGTGAGAAGATCCACAAACTGCTTCTCCATCTCTTGTTTGAGCTCTGGATCATCGCTTCCACAATCTGATGCACCACATAAGTCAATATTTCATATTCTACTTTCCTTGGATTGGATCATAGACAAAGATCTTAAAAAGAGATACCTATAAAAACTATCTGTTAATAGTGTTCCTAATGCCACAGATAAGAAAACCTAAAGCTGCTCCGATGTCTGATCAATAACCCCAAATAAAGTAACCTAGAAAACTCGTTTCGCTCTTCAATTATTGAGAATTGGTTACTGGTTCACCAATTTCCCAGGTTTTCAAATGATTCAATAAGGTTCTTGATAGAGAATTCATCAGAGAGGCATTCTCATTCATACTAAATCAGTAGAGATAC
>CM051376.1:14869767-14894767 GCA_028015245.1 Cardamine occulta | reverse complement strand
TAGGAAAAGTAAAGAAACAATACAGACAAGAGCTTCAAGCTTGGGAACGAAACCTAACCTGTAACGGTGAGGTTTGCAAGCCCTGCAAAAGAACGAACCTTTTTCAAAAATCGAGATTCTTAAAGCTTAGACAATGAAAGATCGAATCTAAAAGCAGTAGCTTGATTGAAAGATTCATCATACAAAACCACCAGATAGATAAGAACTCAATTCTCCTAATTTTCGAATCAAATTGAGCACTTTGATTGCTAGATCAGATCAGTATGAGAGAGAAGGGTTACAGTACCAGGAGAAACGTCGAGGAGAGACAAAGGAGGAGGACAATCACAGGCACAAGGAAGACAAATAGAGTTGCTACGAGCAGATCCAACGAAACCCTTGTTCAATTTCCAATAAAGAGCAGGTCCACACACAATTAGAGCTGATACCACTGAGAATATCACCAGAAATTTCATGCAATTTCCCGACCTCCGCGCCATTGATGCGGTGAAGATCAGCTCAATTTGAATTTTATCGATCAGATCACAGTCTCAAGTGGGAAAACAGCGTGAACCCAGAAAAACGACATCGTTTTGGCACCAACGATCGCGTTTTGTTTGGAGCTATTTGCTATTGTACCCTTTTAGTTCCAATGCATTTTCAAGATTGACACTATATTCTTATTTGTCGCAGAATTTACCCAAAGAGTGATCATATAGATGTGGGAAAGAAAACAAATTCCAAGTGGAGCTTATGCTCTATTACAAGAACTGAATCGTAAAAACATGACAAAACGTAGTACATGCAATGTATTATTTGTTGAATTAGTGCAATATTTTTTTTTTGGGCTCCTATTGCTCTTCCTTTACTCTTCTTCTTTCAAATCTTTGTAATAGTCACTGATCCATTTCTCTATTATGGCAATCTCTTGCCTCCTCTGCTCTTTTAGCCACTCTGGGTCGTCTTTTGTAGCAGCCCTGAGATCCGCATGGTGAGCTCCTGTTTCACACAAAACAATGGCGGGTTTCGATTTTCGCTCAAGCTATGTATGTTTAACTTCCCTAACATTCATAAACGTAACAGAAAGTGTTTACCTTTCTTTGTCACAAGCGCGACGATGCTACTTGAAATGTTCTTCAGAACCCTGAAATTAGATGAAAAAATCCATCTGTTTAAGATTCAAAACCCGAAAAATTGATGTTCTACAAACATCGAGAAGAATACTATACTTAGTACTTACCCTCCACGGCTCCAAGGGTCTTGCATTCCATTGGAGAATATGATGTTGCTTCCAAATCTCTTTAACACTGTCTCTATATCCTGCAAAACATGACCAAAGAGTCACCTTAAAACCAAAAAAAACATGACCAAAGAGTTGATATTGAATCTCACAGCTGAAAAACTGATCTAATGGAGGGGAAGAAAAAACTGACCATTCCGCCAAATTCTGTGGTGATCCAATGGGGTCGAGGCTTGACTCCATATCTACTCATGCAATTTTCTTTGAATGCCTCATAGTCATTATCATATGGAGGGAACATGCTCTGGTTTGAGCAACTCATTGGCATCACCATCTCCGTGCACGCCTGTTTCCGTTCAGTAACCACATTTGTGTCATCTATAGTTTCATAACATAAATCAATTTTTGCTCTAAAGACTGCAAATCCCTTGGAATATGTTCTATCTCCCTAACGATGTATACCTAAATGACGCTCTAAACTATATTCAAACTCATACTCATACATTCTTTGAGAAAATTGTATTTATGAGTTTACCTGCCATTGCCAACCATCGAGTCCATGATCATCAGTTTGTTGTTCAATCTCGAAACATTTTTCTGATCCTGAATAGTTGTAGTATAAGCTTGCAGCAGCAAAGGCACGGTCAAGATTACTGGATCCTCGAGGGAACTTATCGACGATCTTGCACATCTGATGCAAAAGAAAACCAGTCCAAAATTCGGTTGGAAAAGAAAAATATACTCTGATGAAAACTCTGGCGTAATGGTTATCTCACCTCCTCCACGGGATAACCAGGCAGTGGCGCCATGAAATTAGCTGCAGTTGCATAATTAACCATGGCTGTATAAACAAATGCTCCCATTAACCAATCTCTGGTTGAATATTGAGAATGAAGGCCTCTGCAATTTGAACAAAACAGATCCGGTTAAGCATTTTTAGAATTTAGAGAACAGAGAATTGATTTCCCTGCAAGTTGAAGTTAAGCTTAGAGCATAATTTACTTGCAAGTTCTGAACTTTTTGCTGAGTTCTGGCAAGCCATTCTTTTTAATTGAAACTGCATCTAGTTCTTCCCAGCTTTTCTTGATGACATTGAAACAGTTAAGACTTGCGTCCTGCTCGTAACAATAGTTCATTATATAATGTCACGTTTGTAGGGAAACTGCTGGAAACAGAGGATACAACACCTTGAAATCCTGAGAAATGGCATCATAGAAGCTGGTCAATGGCACAATGTTATCGAAGTGAAGAATTGGAGCTGAGGATGCCAATGCACCGATTGTTATGTGGGGATACTTGAGCCTGAACCACGCTGCAAGCACTGTCTCAAGACATGACAGACAACAGAACATAGTTTATGAGAAATGATGAGTAATAATGAAAAATTATCAATTGAAAGTGGTGGGTCTGGGCTTACTTCCACCATAAGAGCCACCAAAAACAACCACAGGAGATGCCTCGGATGATAGATTCTGCTTCAAACTTCTTATCAGAATGGCATAATCAGCCAATGCTTGCTGAGAGTTCAGGTAACCCAATGTCTCAGGCGACTTATGCGATTTCTTCCCAAATGGCATTGATTCTCCATAGAACCGGTGCTGCAAATGTATGCAATTAACAGATAAAACACCATTGTAAACGTTTTGATTCTCATTCTAAAGTAGAGATGAGATTATGTAGTTTGCAAAAGCTCATACTTCAATGAAAACAAGAAGAGCCCGGAACTTGGGAGCAATATCGGACATAAAACCGGTATTGGAAGCAAACCAGTCGATGTCTCCTTCATTTCCGGTGTAGACAAAGATGGGTCCACCTTTGCGCCAGAAACGACGGTTGATGAGATACTTCTGGTGAAAGACTTTGTAGCTCTCTGGTGTGAAACTGAAGTGGTCAAGATTCTGAGGGAAGTAACGAGTCTCAAAAGGTAACTTTGGCTTTGATTTGGAGGCCTTCTTGTTTTGTCTTAGTGAAGAAAGATGGTGAAAACCTCCTGGACTATACGTTGCTTCTGCAACAATAGTGAAGAACAGGCACACAAGACACAACAAACTAGAAGACATTCTTTTCTCTCTTTCTTTCTCTCAAAATAAGAGCAACTCAAATACACACAAGGAGTGGGACAGAAGATGAAAAGTGGCTTTGGTCTTATGCTGATGTTTTGCATTTAACAAATTTTGGTTTCCCAAGTAAACTCTTTTGGAGCTTGTGGAGGGATAACGTGAATGGCATCAGGAAAAGTTTTGTCCTTTTTCAGAACTTGTGATGGTATTGCTTCTTCCACTCTCTCAAGTCTCAAGCATGATGCTGACATAAAAAGAGTAACAATCAATTGAACTAGTGGCCGTATGATTCCAACAAAGCCAAGCTCCATCTCCAAGAAAAAGAACTCAGTTTAACAGTATTTAGTTAAAATCCAGTTGATTTCTAGAAACTGTGTTGTCATGGACAATACTGCCAAAACATAAAAGGTCCGAACTGAGAATACCAATGAGGCTATGAGATAGGGAAAACAAACATTTCTTATCTTAGAATAGTTTCTGATCAGAGTTACTGAATTAATTGAGGTCTCAGTACCAATAATTCCATACAACAGAACCTAGGAAGACTAAACTGCTTACTATGGAAAACAATCTCACCACAAAAGTCACAATCTTGATTAAAAAAAAAAACAAGATACAACTCACATCAGTTTGTTATCACAAGAAAGCTAAATTGAGCACCACAAAGGCACGAACTTTGGGAACAAAGTTGACCGCTTTCATAATTGTTTCTTCCATTCTTTTAATGGTTTAGGTCCACAATTTACTTTTAAAACAAAAAAAAACTTAATGATATATGTATCCAATATTGCTGTAAAAACGATTGAGAAACATGTGGTTGCAAGGTAGCTAAGAAGAAAGATAGACTATGTTTACAAGTTTCAACAAATTCAAAGATTCTGAATTTGCTTCTGGTGCTACTTCGAGTTCTACTTAGTTCATTACTCAAAACTGAGATTCTACCAATTAGGCATTTGAGCAAAAGTTGACAGAGTAAATCAACAGTAAACATTTCAATTGTATGATGTGGAATTGCATAAGCTCAGATTCGCCTTTTCTCAGACAGATAGAATAAGATTTACTCAGCCATGGCTGCTAACAAATAAAAGGTAACAAAGAGAAGAAAATATATCTTCAGCTAGTACCAATTTGTAGCCACGCCAAGAAACAGAGTGACCTCAACGTCTGGTCTACTGACTTCAAAAGTATCATCATAGCCTCAAAGAACAAGAGGACACCAAAAAGGGAAAAATGATGAAAATAGCGCTCAAGAAGATCATCATCGCGCGTTATGTGGCTTGATTGATCAAGTAGTTGAAATCATTGGCTCTGCTTCCACCGGAAAAGTAACGACGGCGAGACCATAGACACTTCCGGGAGCAAAGCCTCATACTTAAACTAATGAGAGAACAGAACCGATTGTGAAAGCCTGCAAATACGAGCACTGAAATTAGGGTAGAAGATGTCTTCCCGTGACAAAACCGGCATGAACCGGTATTAACCGGGTTGACCAAGTTGTTAATGATTAAATTGATAGTAACTTCAATACCACTAAATCAATCCTCTAATAACAAAAACACAACATCAATTTTACATGAAAATAAAGTACTTGTAAAGAGTACTTAGTAATTAAGGAACTCTACATAGATAATCAATGTAATTTTATTACTGTCTTTGATTAGTACTAGGTGACTCATCAGCGTGTTATGCACGGACACCAAAATATTTATAAATTTTATAATTTATTTAAAAAAATTATAGTGCTTTTAATTATTTTTAAATATGTATGATGAATTCAGCTATAAATTTCATATGGTTTTGTTATTTGTGTTTATTTTATAATGTAGATTGAATAGCATATATGTCTTAAGTTAACAAATAAGTCTAGAGTGAGTTTAAAGTAAACTATAGTCTTTAAAAGCATTTGATTTATGTTCATACTGATGATAATTAAATTACACAATCATAGTACCCTATAAGTTATTATGGGCTATAATCATCTTATATGTTGGAATTGTGTATTTTGATTTTCTGTCTACATTCTTTAATTCGCTTCATTTCCTTAGTAGTAATTCATCTTCACGTTTTCTATATGTTGGGTTTGGGCTTAGTTCTAGGTTTCTTATTTTATGCTTATTATATGGGCTTGTAATATGGCTTAAGAAAGCTATTTAAGGATGTATATAAAAAAAAATATTCCATAAAATTATACTAAGTATTTATCAATTTTCATTAAAATACAAAAATTTTGTTGGTACCTAAGAAAATATATGAATTATTTTTTTCTTTCTTTATAATTTACAAACTTTAATATTGTATCTATTTAACATTTAAGACTTGACTGAAAGTAAAATCTGTTTGATCTCTCTGTTCTATTTCCAGAACCTGAGGATTTCGGATCTTCTACATCGTTGGTTTCATGCTCGGCAAATCTCTTAAATCACTTCGATCTCTTTCCCTTTTATCATGGTTCATAAATATCGGTGTACCTTTGTTTTTGCTTGTTTCTCAATGTACATAAACCCTTTCATTTTAGAGCCATAAATTTAACATACCACCAAAAAAAGAAAGTAAAATATGTTTATTTTTTAATTAAAATACAAAATATTCCGATAAAAGATATAATTTTTAAAATCCAAAAACCCCCATAAAATTCTAAAAAAATAAAATATCTTAAAATACAAATTAAACTTGTAAAATTTTGAATTCATAAATGAAAAATTGAAAATAGATTAAACTCCTAATATTTTTTTTTAAATCAAATTTTAAATATAAATCTTTAAATTCATATTTCAATAATAAAGATACCATTATTTTTTGAAAATAGTGTTGTGAAATTGTATGCGATATAATAATATTGGTTATATTTATTTGTGATTTGAGTAAGTTCTGATGTATATAATATAAGTATATGATTTTGAAAAAGTTGATATATGTTATTTACCTTATATATCGTAATATATTTTTTAAGTATTTGAATATTTAATAAATTAAAATTTCATAACAGGTATAATCTATGAAAATATTTGTATCTATAATATACATGTTAAAATTTAGACTAATTTAAAATAGTAATTTAAAGAATTTATTTGGGTTTTTTTAATCGGTTAATTTATTATTTTATTTTATGGAAGTTTATTGATTTTTTATGGATTCCGAGAGGATCTTCCTCTGGATTGGGATCCAACAGAAGAGAGACATAGGTAGGTAGAGAGAATAACTTTTTTTGGTGAGTGTCTAGCTAGGGTCTCGTTACTTCTTATACGTCTTCTTCCTGTGATTTGTTTTATTTGTGATTTCGATTTGATGATTATAGGATAAGAGAGAGTGTGAGTGTTCGATTGATATTGTAAAAACTTATACAAGTATCTTGATCATAGTGGATGGTTGCGAGGAAGAAGACTCGCACAAGATGTACGTGATCAGTTTGGAGGAAACTCGTTAAACCACGTTGTCTCTTTTATGTTTAATTAAGGTCGAACCCGCACGTAAATGCAGGATTATATTTGTAAGACGAAGCTAATTGATATTTAAATTTAAGATATGATTTAGTTGTAAATGTTAAGTGACGTTACATGTATATTTTTTAAGCTAATCAAAACATTTCTAGCAGTTTGACTATGGGTATTAAATCGGATTTGAATTCGGTTTTATTTTGAGTTATTTCAGTATATAATCTAGGCAAACAGAAAACGGTCTCGTCCAGTATCCATTAGAAAATTTATGTTCCACTCCCATAACCGTTCTCTTTTAAATAATTACCCGTTCGGCAATTTAAACAACAACAAAAATTATCCGTTCAGCAATGTTTATTATAAGAGACTGAGTAAGAGTTTTAGACGGAATACATGTATTTCCCGTTTGAATAATTAATTTTTATAAAAATGATGAAAATTATCAAAAAAAAATTAATAATTCTTAAAAATTCTTTAAATTAACACTATAATAAAGCAGTGTGTCTCTCCTGAGATGACACAGTAGCCATAACTTTGATTCTGAGTTTGACATGTCAATAAATGAAAAAAGTTTATCATCCAATAAGATTATTTCAATAATACACATCGGATGATTAAACTGCCATATCAATTAATGAAAAAACTATCTAATCCAATAAATTCATTTTAATTAAACATATCAGATTTTTTAGAAAAAAACTATTTAATCCAATAAAATCATTTTAATTAAACGCATCAGATTTTATAAAAATTGTTTCCAATCTAATTCTATAATAATCGACTTCCGTTTACATCTGTAATCAAATAACAATTGATGGCTTTACGGTTCTGAAAATAACAAACAAGTCTGAGTTAAATCAAATTCGTGAAGGTAAACAATTGTATAAATCAAAATCTTCAACGAAACTCTTAATTAATTCACAATTAAAACAAACACATAATTTGACGTAGACAAAGACAAAGACGAACGGTGGTGACAGTGTTAGAGACGGATGGCACGGCGGAGACGCAAACAACAAAGATAACAGACACACAGAGACGGAGACGAGACAGAGAGACAGAGACATAGATGTTAACAAAGAGACAAAAGCGGAGATAGAGAAAAAAATTCAGTCTCAATCACCTAATTACAACGACGAATAGAAGTTTTGATTGGATAAAAATCTTTGACGAAGGTTGTAAAAAAATTTAGACTTATTTTAGGATACTAAATAATTTCTAGCAAGTTTCATTCACGCGGAGAAAGGGAAAAATCAAGCACCTATTATTTTTTATTTTTAATATTAAATTAAGAATTTAGAATCACTTACAAATAAAATGATGTAAAGTAAATTAAATTAGTATCTTATCAAGATAAGCGATAATAAATGCTGACCTTAGTAGTATCACTTATACATGATCAAGGCAAATCTTACTAATTTAACATCAATTAACAAAACTGATGCAAAAAAACATAATGGTTGTTTTATTTTAAAAACAGTTTTAATGGATAGTAAATACCTATTTACTTGTAGTCAAAGAGAGAAAAATAACAAAGAATTTGGTATAAACCAAACAGGTAAAGCAGTCTCTACCACTGTTGAAAAATACTCTTATATATATTACTTGGTATCTACATAGTCATGTTTTAAATTGTTATCCACAAGTAATCTCTAATCTATATGCAATTATGTTCTTAACATGGCTTAATAAAACAAAACTATTTCAAGCACAAAATTTAAGATATTGTGAGTCTACAAAGGAAAAAAACCACAACACATCTTAGAATCAAAAGAATATCAAATATTTTAATGTTACATGTCCATCTAATTTTATGGCATAAGAACCATTGCAGTAGAAGTAAATATAACAAAATAAATCCCACTCATCTTCAAGTTACTCATTCATCATTAAAATAGTTTATATATACAATAGCTAAATACAAATCGGTTTAAAAACAAAATACTCAATTGCCTATAAAAACAATTTACTAAATATAAATATAAACAAAAATAAAATAAAAAAGATTCTGCGACGTATTCCGGGTATTTACCTAGTGTTTTTAAAAATTAACCGAAATTCTTAAAATACTCATCTCGATGTGCATCCTTAATCGTCTCATAGTCAACTCTTACATAAATTAGTAAAAATTTGAGAATTGAATTTACTTACCCAAAATTTTTGATCATGTACCGTTATCCAAAATTTTTGTCTTGTTTTTTATCAAAAATTATTCGAATAATATTTTTTTATCCGAATTGTCCATTCCTGTCTCACATCCACTATTTTCTGTCTCAATATCAGAAACAGACTGGTCTTTAAAAAATAAAATAGCAGATTGATTTTGTCTAATAATTATTTAAAATTCTTTTATGGTTTTATAGTTTAATTATATTAATTTTGTGAGTGTTATTGTTCCCTTAATTACTTTATTTAAAAACTAAAGAGTAATGACATTACATGTAATATTTTACAATTTAAAGGATTTTTAATAAATGCACACATGAGTTAGACAGAACAACGGTTAAATGCCTTTCGGACCGACGTGTCCTAGAAGTCCGAATGGAGAATGTTATTTGAACAAGAGCTCGTATAACAGATATTGACACACATTTTTCCTCCGTAAAGTGTTAACTGCTAAAATAGTTTGCCATTTTTTCATGGTCGGGTTGGTAGGCTGGTAGCTAGAAAATCATCCTAACAATGTTAATGTTACCATTCAAAAATAAACCGAAATATAAAACGGTTTAAAGTAAATCTAACATACAAAAATATAACTCAAAAACACATTTTCGAATTGTACACATTAAAATCTTTTTCAATGAAAAATAAAATCAAGTCTGTTTCCTAATTTTTCAAAATATTTCGCCTTTTTCTTTTCCTAAATTTAAGAAAATCTCCCTATTATTTTTATGCGATCAGTAAGTAATACTATTTGAATTTAAGAACATCCGAAGTGATGTGCTAGTGTTTGGTCTAGAACTTCTTGCTGGTTGAAACATAAGAGAATAAGTTAGTCGGAGAAGAAAAGATACGACGAGGCCTGCCGATAGCGACGAGTGGATAAAGATAGTGCAAGCCCATGAATATTACTTCGCTTTTGTAAATACATGATAAATTGATAATGAACATGACATGTCAATGACTCATTCAGGCCAAACAAAAAAAAGAAGGAAAACTCTTTTTTTAAAGCAAAATAAAAAGAACAAAGAAAAAGGAGATGTGAATGCATTGTAGCCTTGTAGGGACTAATTTCATTATTTATAACCGTTAGATAAAAACTGCACCGGCGTATGAGGATGAAAAATCAACTTATGGTCTAATTTCACCCTACATGATTTGGTTTACCTTTTTTTTTAACGAGTGATTTATTCATTTAATTCATATTGTATACAAAAGTTGATACATCCAAAGAATAATAAAAACAGATTCAAATACAAATCAACAATTACATAATAGGTTAATAAGTACGGTTTTGTATCAAAAGTATCGAGTAAATTTAATTTTTTTTTTCTTGTTTTTAGTTACAATTACCGATACACCAACCTTTTCTTTTCTTCAACAAGTAAAATTACGTGAATGTATCAAAGCCAATCTAACTAAAAATTGTTTGTTTTTATTTTTATAATAGTCACACAAAATAAACTTAAAGTTCCAAGGCTATGGTATGTTCGCAAGATTAATGGACGAGTGATTGATTGGTACCCCCATTGGTGGGGATCTTGATGTTACGGTATGGTTTTTGTGGTCCTATGAATTTAATCACTTTGCAAGTTTTTTTTTGTTTCAGTCTTTATCCTCCAAACTCTTGTGGTTCTCCGATCATCTTAACTACCAAGAATTATGTGATGAGATTTCGCATCTACCTTTTCTTCCCATCTCTTCACCTACTCAATTATCCATGACTTGGATTTTCAGTGAAATTATACGTTATAATTAATGAATATATTTGTAATGTTAAGGTTAAAAAGATGAAAATGGTCCGACGACTAGTCCGGCTCTGGGTTTTCTAATGAGGTCTAAGACATGGCCCCATCTTCGTCTAGCCAAACAATAGCAACTTAATTCCTGGCAGAAATCGAATTAAAAACCGATGGATTTATACATTCCCTCAAGTCAATCCCTACTACTAGACTACTATTGCTTGGTTTCCATTTTTTTTTCTTAGACAAAATATATCTTATCGTCTTTTGTTATCTCCAAAGAAGATAACAAGCCGTCGTTTACATTTTCGATAACGTTGCAAGGGAAGAAAAAAAAAATAGACTGCATTATCAGAAGAAAAACAAAAAAAATTAAATAGTGGATAATAAGTCCTCTACTCGATTGGGTCTTAAATGATATAATATTTCAATTATTTTTATACAAGTTATGTCAAAAACTAAAAATAGTGCTGAAAATCTAGTTATGTCACGACATTAGAATAAATATAGAGAGACAAACAAAACGTGTAAGGCCTTGAACCAAGATAACAACGTCTAGTTCCTTAATTATCAAAAAAAAAAAAAAAATCTAGTTCCAAACCGTTTTTGGCTTTATTCAATTTCATCCCTTAAACCATCTCTAATAGTTGGCTTTATTCAAATTTGGAGAAACATTATTCATTTCTCTATTTTTAGCGTAAATTATAGAGTACAATTGGAGATGATTTTGCTCTAAAAATAGAAAAATCTCTAAAAATAGTGGACCATTGGAGATGCTCTTATGCTATAACTAGTTCTGTGGCAATATTGTTGTTTGATTGGTAATTTTTTATCGATTTTCTAAAACCGGAAAAAGGTATTAATTCATTTATTGTGTTATAATTATTTCGTTTAGGCATGGTCATCAAACCCGAAACCCAAAATTCAATCCAAAACCGACCCAAAAAAACTGAACGAGATCGGATTCGATTATGCCTTAAAACCCGATCGGTTTGTACCCGAACTAAACTTAATTCAGATAACCAAACAAACCCGAACTTATTAATTTTATGTTTAACTCTTTCATCCCATGCTCAGTTGGGATCGGATAAATCGGGTAATTTGAGTAATTCGAATCAGCTAATTTGAGTAATTCGGATAATTTGGATCGGATAAATCCAGATTGAAAGTTTGAAACCAAACTTATCTATATTTCGGTTACACTTTGGATTCTCAATAAAATTTGTAAGCCGATCTAAATCCGAATTTTTTTGAACCAATCCGATCTGACAAACATTCAGATCCTAATCGGATTCTAAACATCCCAATCCAAAATCTGAATTACCCGACCCGATCCGAATCCAAAATCTAAACGCCCATGCCTAATTTCATTATAGCTTGTCGTTTTCTTTTTTCGCAATAAAATGTTTACCGTTTTGTGTCACCAATCAAATCTTAATAAACTTAAGAATTTATAAAATAAGGCCTTCACTTCAAACAACTAAATGAAATGGGAAACAAGTTCATGGTTATTAAAAAACAAGGTTCATGGTTTTAGTAATATAAAAAAAAATTGATAGTTCAACTAATGTAGTTTGAATGAAGTGGCCTATGTTTTTAACCTTTTTTAAAGAGTCACAATTAATATCATCTATATATATATAGTCAAATAGCATATCTTCTCATGATGCCACATCATCTACTCACATTGTAGAATTGTGACACATCATCATGTTAATTACAGTTTAATTCTCATAATATCTAACATTATTTAACATAATAATATCAAAAAAAATTTGAAAAGTCATTTCCTTAGAAAAATTATCTAAAAGCTCTAATATAATAATTTTAGTCTTATAGTTTAGAAAATAACTATTATTCTTTAATATAATAGTATCAAAAAGAATTTGGAAAATCATCTCCTTAGAAAATGATCTTTAAAACTCTATAATAGTATCAAAAAGAATTTTAAAAGTCATTTCCTTAGAGAAATTATCTAAAAGCTCTTATATAATAATTATAGTCTTATAGTTTAGAAAAATAACTACTACTCTTTAATAAAATAGTATCAAAAATAATTTGGAAAGTTATCTCCTTAGAAAATTATCATAAAAGCTCTAATTTAATAGTTTTAGTCTTATTAAAAAAATATATAAAAAGATGTATTTTGATGGTCAAAATCGGTGATCGTTCAACAGTGGAATATTCACGCGAGCTTCTACAAGCTTGAATGACAACTCCGAAATTTTAAAGGACATATGAGAATGCAGATTATAAGAGATAAGCTCTGGTATCTCAATACGTTGACATGTTCCAACCAATATTTATGAGAAAAAATGAGTAAAGTCTTATAAAAAAAATTTACAATGCTCAGATCAATGAGAATACATCGATAATGACTAGAAAAAAATAAAAAATGAGAAAGATAGTGAATGTGAAATTTAAAGCAGACGAACATGTTGTATGTGGTTCAATCTTTTGCATTGTTGAGAGAAATAGTGATACTATAAGTGGAACTTAGAAACATATATGGTGTTTATGGAAATAATTCAATGTTGTTGGTGATCTATGTAATATGGTATATGGTTCAATTTTATCGTATTGATGAAGAGAAAAAAAGAGATCAAGAGAGAATAATAAGTATAAGAAAATACATTAATAAAAAAAAATTTGAAAAAAAAATTAACTATATGCTGTCAAAAAAAACTATATGAAAAATCGTCGTTAAGAAGCTAATTTCTTCCTTTCTCAAATTTTCATCAAAATATATTTTCAAAAGTTGAAAGATGTCAAAAAAGAAAAGTTGAAATATGAGATGATATCAACGTTTCTTTTATTTGATCTATAATGTTATGAAGAGAATGCGTGTATTTTAAAAATGCATCAGACGTTTATGGATATATATATCAATAACTAATGAATGAACATCCAACTCAATTTGCATAGGCTGCATATTTTCTTTCTTTTTCAATATAATTGCAAGCCCTTTAACAAAACAAACAAAAAACATCCAACTCAATTTATGAAAAAGAGAAGGGAAAGCATTGATTTTTTTCTAACATAAGTTTTAACTCCTTTTGAGATTTTTCAAACTTTATATTATACGATATTCAAGAGTTTACATAGGAATGTAGATTTGTAATCTAAATTTATGTGTGGTTGGATAGAGTTGAATTGTGTGTAGTTATGATCATCCGATATGGCCAATTGTAGGATGCTTTTAGATGAAGTGATTTAAACCCTAATATTTTTTGACGAGGTTGAGTTGCATCTATGGTACATTTCATTTATCAGGGGAATGCATGTCTACTGTAATCAAATGGTTGAATGCATTTGTTTAATTATAATATTTAATATATGTTTTAGATCTAAAATAACAACTCCGATCAAGATTATATAAGTAACTATCTAAATTTTGTATGTGAGTATAAATATATAAAAATTGGATACGTAAAAAGGTTTATAAACTCCAGTATATTTTAATATGTGATTTTTGATAGATATAATTTAATATTATATATATGTTATCGATACATTTTCTTTTATTAAGTACATATAAAACCATTAAAATGAAATATATTATTTTATATGACAAAATTATATATAACTAAATTATTAAATAATAATATAAAATACCTCGCGAAGAGCGGTTCACCAACTGGTATTCCTATATAACAAAAGAAATAGTGCATTTAACATTTGACACTTAATTACTACTAGCCTATTATATTATATATATATATATATATATATATATATATTCTTTGTGAAAATCCAAAAACGATTAAAACATCTTTAAAGATGAAAAAATACAATTGATGATTACATGCATGACATAAAAGTTAAAACATATTATCTAGCCCTAAGCATCTCCAACCCCCACTCTATTTTTCCTTCTAAACTCTATTATAGTATAAAACTTTATCCAGTCCTACTCTATATCTCACTCTAAAATAGAATAATAAAAATATTACTCTATACTTAGAGTAACTATTCATTACTCTATTATAGAGTGAAACTTTTTTTATTTATAAAGTAGTTTTTTAATTTTTATATGTTTTATTTTATACTTAAATAATTTTTGAGTTATGTAGTTAACTAAATGTAGATAATTTATTTTATATTAACTCATAAATATTATTATCTCATTTCACTCTTCATAATGGGTTAATTGATCATTTGTGTGAGAAACACTAATGATTATGCTTAAGATCTATTATCTTTTGTTGTGTTTGTTATTGTTTTTTATGTTCTGTAAGTAATTTTATTTATTTATTAGATATTTTATTTCAATGATATCATAATTTTATTGGCTTTTGACATAAAATAAAATTAGTGAGTCAATTTTACAATTTTGATAAATAATAGATGTTTTCTTAAAATAATAATTACGTAGATAAGGAATATACTTGGAATATTCTTTTTAGAGTAGAAAAATAGAGGAGCAAAACTCAACTCTATTTTAGGGTTCTTCTAATTTAGAGTAAAAATAGAGGAATGGTTTAGACTTCTAAAAAACCCAAATGAACATGAATATTTAGTTGACTACATATTGCGAATGGCCGAGAAACCCCGATGAAATTCTTAGAATTTCACAAGAAACTTCTCAACAAAGAGGTCTCCCTTCATCGGTAGTTGAAACTGCCACAGTTCTCGCTCACAACCAACATCGCCTAAGTTGTGGCAATTGCTTAATCAAACATTTAGTACATATATAATGAAATAAATTCTTAAAAAAATTTCCATATTAAAAAAAAATCTGAATATTCCATAAGAAAAAAGGGACATTGTGAGTTAAATATATGCATGTTTGTTTGTGTACAAATTCAAAGACATGCTTGTGGTTGTGGCTCTCATGAGTCCCTTGGTTAATAAACAATGATGTAGGACCAAAAGCTATTCAATAACCAGCAAAACGATCACATACCAAGAAACACTCTTCACTCTCTAATTCTCATTTCTCACCATACAATTTTTCATCTTCCTCTCTTTATCCTTGTCTAGATTTTCTTTTTACCTTTAAATCACTTATCTATTTATCTATCTACCTTTCATACTCTTTCACCACTCCTTCCATAAAATCTATCATTAATCACTTCACCTTTCTTTCAGAAGAGAGAGGAGTCTTCTCTGTTTTGTCTCTTTGGCTATATATTCAGAAATTGTGTGAACATAAACAAATCAACACAAACACATAATTTTGTGTTCTTTCTTTCTTGTTTAAGTTTTGTTTCAGACATCAATGGCAGGGACTGGATTGTTCTCAGAGATTCTTGACGGAGAAGTTTATAAATACTACGCTGATGGAGAGTGGAAAACTTCTTCCTCCGGTAAGAGTGTCGCCATCATTAACCCGTCGACGAGGAAGACACAGTACAAGGTTCAAGGTATGTCTCATCAATGTCTTCTTCAGTTCCGCTTTTTCTGGATTTCAGATAGGGTTTTGTTGTTTTGTTGGAAAATTCACTGATTTCACCTATAACTGTTCTTAGATTATCTTCATAAAAACCAGAACTTTATTTTCTGCATAGCAGATTTAAGGCCAAATTTGTAGTTCAATTATGGAAATTTGATGAATCTTGGTTTGATTAGTTGATATAATGTTGAAAAATGAGAAATTGAGAAGTTTGCTTGAGATTAACTTTGATAACAACCCCCAAGAGAAACAGAGGAGATAAAAACAGAGGATATTAAGATAAGATAATGTTCTGTTTTCATAAGATAATGTTCTGTTTTCTGTGAAACAACAGCATGCACACAAGAAGAAGTTAATGCGGTGATGGAACTTGCGAAATCAGCTCAGAAATCATGGGCAAAGACTCCTCTTTGGAAGAGAGCTGAGCTTCTTCACAAGGCTGCTGCAATTCTTAAGGACAACAAAGTTCCCATTGCTGAATCTCTTGTCAAGGAAATCGCTAAACCCGCCAAAGATTCTGTTACTGAGGTCTCACTCTTTCTCTATGAATCGTCTTCATTTGAAACCATTTTTGTTTGTTTTTTTCTCAGATCTCTGATGTTTGATTTTGGTGAAAGGTTGTGAGGTCTGGAGATTTGATCTCTTATTGTGCTGAAGAAGGTGTTAGGATCTTAGGTGAAGGGAAGTTTCTGCTTTCTGATAGCTTCCCCGGTAATGACCGTACTAAGTACTGCCTCACTTCAAAGGTATAATCTCTTTGATTCAGATGTCTGCATCAATGTTTGAAGTTAACAAATATTTTGATCAAATTATGTGTTGTTTTCTGAGCTGCAGGTTCCCCTTGGTGTGATTTTGGCTATTCCTCCATTCAATTATCCGGTCAATCTCGCTGTATCGAAGATCGCTCCTGCTTTGATCGCTGGAAACTCCCTTGTCCTCAAGCCTCCAACTCAAGTAACTAAAAACCTTAACATTCTTTTGAAATTGATGTTTTGGAAATGCTTTAACGGTCTGTTTCTTTAGGGAGCCGTTTCTTGCCTTCATATGGTACATTGCTTTCACTTAGCCGGTTTCCCAAAAGGTCTAATCAGCTGCATTACCGGAAAAGGCTCTGAGATCGGCGATTTCCTCACTATGCATCCTGCTGTTAACTGCATTAGGTATATATATACATTAAAAAAAGGGTATTTCCTTATTAACTACTAAAATTTCGGATGGCCGGTTTCAGTTTTACCGGTGGTGATACCGGAATCTCAATCTCTAAGAAAGCCGGTATGATCCCTCTTCAAATGGAACTTGGAGGAAAAGATGCATGCATTGTCCTGGAGGATGCTGATCTTGATTTAGTTGCTTCCAATATCATCAAAGGAGGATTCTCTTACAGGTAATCTAGCTAGCTACAATGAGTGTCATTAACCGATATGTACACTGGGATTTTGCAGCTAACCGGTTTTATCTACCATAACCAGTGGGCAGAGATGCACTGCGGTTAAGGTAGTCCTAGTGATGGAGTCAGTGGCAGATGAGCTTGTTGAGAAAGTGAAAGCTAAAGTGGCCAAACTCACGGTTGGACCGCCCGAAGATAACAGCGATATTACAGCCGTGGTGTCGGAATCTTCAGCTAATTTCATTGAAGGATTGGTGATGGATGCTAAGGAGAAAGGAGCAACGTTTTGTCAAGAGTATAAAAGAGAAGGTAACTTGATTTGGCCATTGCTTTTGGACAATGTTAGACCGGACATGAGGATTGCGTGGGAGGAACCTTTCGGTCCTGTTTTGCCTGTCCTCAGGATCAATTCCGTTGAAGAAGGGATCAATCATTGCAATGCTAGTAACTTTGGCCTCCAGGTTTGGCTATTTGGGTTCGGTTTAGTCCGGTTTATTTGGTTTTCACTTAACCCAAACTAACCCAACAATTTCATCTGAAGGGATGTGTATTCACTAAAGACATCAACAAGGCAATACTGATCAGTGATGCAATGGAGACAGGAACGGTTCAGATCAACTCCGCGCCAGCTCGTGGACCGGATCACTTCCCTTTCCAGGTGAATCATCAATTTCTAGACCCATTTTTGCCTCGGTTATAACCGGTTATCTAACTCAGTTTTGGATTGGTATAAACAGGGACTTAAGGACAGTGGAATAGGATCACAAGGTGTGACAAATAGCATCAATTTGATGACCAAAGTGAAGACCACTGTCATTAACTTGCCTACACCTTCTTACTCTATGGGTTAGTTTCCCTTTTTTATGTTCTTCATCTTAGAATCAAATCAATCGGTCATGTTTGTATCGGTTTGAATCAAAAACTACGAATAAAAGGGAGTGATTAGCGTAACTATTATGGTTTGTAATTTCTATGTAACCAATAAGTTTGGTTTAGATACTATGAAAAATGAGTGAGAGCTTTGATAATGTTGTGTTATAACAGGGGACGGTCTCATCTCACGACTTTGATTCGAGTATACAAAGATCCTTTTGATAAAATCTTTGGAGTTTATTTTTTTGGTCAAAATCTTTGGAGTTTATTATAATTTAAAAATATTTCATCTTAGATAACCATCATTTGGGGACCATTCTCATCGATTTCTCCGGTGGAATTTCCCAAAAGTTAGAAGTGACAAAATAATTTATTCTGTCAGATGGTATCAAAAGTACAAACTGTCCAGATAAATTTTTTTTTTATGGAGTATTGTGGTAAAAAAAAAAGGTTTTATCTGTCTGAGTCTGATCTGACCCATTTTTAACCAAAAAAGAATACAAATGGCTGGAAAACGATTTGTTTAGTCTAATCTCACGATTCACTAGAAATAACAATTATTGGACTTCATTTCTAAATTTATAAGGTCTTTCAACTATTATAAACTAGATATAGATTTTTGTTTAAGTTTGGTTTAGATTCATTTTGTTATTTTAGATTAACTTCGGTTTAGAAATTTAAAAACACACTGAATAATTAGAAATATACCAGAGCTTGTAGAGTATCATGATTGAAATCGCAGTGGAAACAGACTATGGTCATCATATACTCTTACGTGTGGAAAGCGAGTAATCTTAGCCTTTAAAACATTCAAAAATGTCAATCTTAATTAGAAAACTCAAACCCATCCCCAACCCATTGATGAGTCATTCACCGACTAGACTACCATAACTTAATTGGTACTTTTACTTGTGGTTTGGTTTCTTTGGACTTAGAAGTCAAATCCAATAACTTAAACCATCTTTTTTACTTTTAAAGATTATTACAAATATTTTTACATATAATTAAATTAGAATGAAAGAGAAACTCAAAACATATATGCAATATCTTTTTTCAAATGTTAAACCACCTGAAAGATTACCTTCCAATTATCAAGCTTTGGAGTATTCATAAACTGAGAAGAAACATAAATTATATAAGATAATTTTGGGATGAAATACACCAAAATAAATAAGACTACACACTACGTAAATATTAAGAAGGGTCATATATGGGTTCACAAAAAGCATAAGAAAGGCGATGATTATAATTGATTGGAAATGATGTCGACTTTAATTACAAAAGAAATTGGTTTCAGAAATAAGGTGAGGAACATATTTTCTTTGACATAGATAAATATTAAAAAGACTTAGAGCAACTTTAATGCCCATGAAGTACTTCAAAACACCAATATTCTATATATGAAAACATGAGCTCAAGATGCTCATCAAGTACTGTCTAAACTGCATGTATCACATTGGTCGAGCTTCCATAAATAATGAGATTATTAACATAGATCAAAAGATATATAAAGTCGAGTACCATGCTTTGAGAAGTTAGAACAAAGAGTAATTACTAGATATGGATTGTTGGAAACAGTAGTCTTTAAGAGTCGAACCTTACTCCTGAAGATGACAGACCTTAGCGTTATATATGTTATTTGGTTTCAATTAGAAACCCATAAAATTCAACACATAATTGACTTGTATACAAAACAACTTTAAAACGAAATATTTGTCCAAACTAATGACAAACACTGGTTGAATGGTAAGAGGTGAGTTGTGTTTTTTTTTTTTGGGGGGGGTGGGTTAATTAGATTGCAGTCGAAATTAAATATTTGTTTCAAACAACGGTAGAGGTTTCTTTGACAATGACCGTCCAAGTTCAAGAAGAAGAGATACACGAAGTACTGAGTTTTTATTTATTTTATTTTCTTCAGTTTCCATTTGATTGATCGAAGAATGAAAGTCTACTCTCAAGTCTCAATTCTCATCCTTGCTTGCATTAGACATTGAGACATCAACATTTTATTTTTAAAATATGATCACCAAATTATTAGGTGGAAGAATATCCTAATAAGTTGTGGAAGTGTAATGCTCTCTTTCATTTTAAATAATTTAGTTACATAGAAAATTATAGTCATTGTATATAAAAAATAGTAGCTTATCAAATTGACAATCTTGATACCGATATACAACAATATAACTATTCCAGACCAAATATAAAGACAGTTTATATATGTAACTTTTTTCTACACACACTATCGGCATCTTATCAATTCAGTGCAAGCTTTAATATTTACAAGTTCTACATAAATTTAATTGTTGAAAGTTTATGTAGTTGACTTTACTCAAAAAATAATTATGTTAATGCAACGATTTTCGTATTGTCAACTTCTGAAAATTGTACTTTATCAAAAAACAAAACAAAAAAATCTGAAACTTCTACATTTTGTTTCTCATGTTTATATAGCTAGTAATAGATAATAGATTTCACAAAAACAAAATGTTATTTCCTTCAGTTACACATTTTCTATAAACAGTTTGCAATACAATCGTTCATTTGTAAAATTAATAGTTGATTATTAACAAACTATTCAAAAATTTAACAAAAATATAAAATATTCAAAATATTTCATATATATTTTTTATCTATTCATCTTTCAAAATATTACCACAAAATAAATTAAAGTTGATAATCATATATGTGGATAGATGATTAAATGCCTAACATAAAAAATATCAAAAAATTAGTTGATATAAATTTTATTCTTAAAAAACATTAGAGAAACTTTTATCGAAAAAACATTAGTTGATATGAAATAAAAATTGAGTTTAAAAACATCAGAGCATGTGCTCTTAATAAGTTTCTTAACATTATAAAAAAAAAGTAGGAAAGAGAAAGTAGAATCCCTTCTCATTTGAGAACCCATTAAAATCTTTTAAAACGTCTACTTTCACACATGTCAAGATGTAATTGATTTTGTTTTTTTTATAATTTTAAATTAAAAATAATTTAAATTATATGAAGAATATTAAAGTAATTAAAGTAATATATATGAGAGACTTATAGAGTCTCTACTATTGTTGATGCTCAGTTTGTATAAAAGGAAGGTAACTAAACACATAAATGTTGGAGTCCCATGAAACTAATTATCATTATTTTCAGAATAAATTTGATCAAACCTAAAAATCAAACCAAGAAAAAGAAAATAGAAAAACAGAGATTTAAAAAAAAAAAAAACAGAGATTTATTCGATACTTGTTTTCTCACACTAAAGACATCCACACGGAAGGGGAACTTCTTTAAAGACATTGACTTTTTAATTCTCATAATCTTTTTTTTTTAATTAATCCTTGGCTATAGTTCTCTCACGTAGTGATGTTTTCTTTTCAATCGCAATCTATGGTATTTCCAATCTGATAATCATTTTTTTAAAAAAATCTAATAATCACCTTTCTTCCAATTTTCAATACTCATTAAAAGGTATAGTTAGTTGCCTTTATTTAAATTTCTCATATTTACAGAATTCACCTTATCAAATTAAAAATATGAACATTTTTTAGGATCAAAACTCATTATTATTTACAGTTTTATTTTGCTTTATCCAAAAATGTAAAATACCATTTGTATATTATTTAAATTATGTGGAACATGCGGACTGAGGTGTAAAGGAAGAAATGACAAAGACGTATACCAGTATACTTATCTCTAGTTAAGTGTTATTTTGTTCGGAAGAATGTGAAAAACATATTTTAAGACTTCGATTTACTTTATTAAGAACAAACAAAGATCATTATCATATTTATTTAAGTACTTCTCTGTCTTAATAATAATACTAATATATTAGTTCATCGATCTTTCTTTATCTGGCTTTGTTGCGTAGTACATTAATTATTTGACCAACATTTGCAATTAATAAATGACTGTAATTAAAGCCCATCTTTCTCCTCTTGTGAGTTTGTGCAAACGCAGAATGTCCCATGTGCTTAATGACGCAGATTTTTTTATTAAAACTAATCCCATTTTAATATACTTACATAAATACTTCCATATTCTACCTCATGCATTGGTTTCCTCACAAAAACGAGTTTAATTGGACTAACTCTATTCGACTTGTTTCATATCTCAGATTTTACAATTGAACTGAAGTAAATTTCTCTTTTGAATCTCAAAAGTGTATATTTTCCTAGCATATCCTAAAAATAAACGATGGGTTGTTTTGATCAGAAAATATAACAATAAAAACTTAATCATAGGTTGTTCTATTCAGTATTCACTACTCTCTTAATCGCCGTAGAGATTGTGTTACTAAATTTAAAAGAACCGTGAAGTTTTGAGGCTTTTAATGTTGGCATATACGATCCACAAATAACTATAGAGATATGTTACTTATTTGAGTAATATAAAGCTATAAGGCTATAACACTATCGATTAACCTAAAATAATTTTATATCATTTGGAGATCTAATCGTAGAAAGTAGAAACGCGCTAAACACAAAACGTGTCCCTTAGATTGTTGGGTTTTATCTTATAAAGGATATGTATACGTATTTTATATGCGTATATGTGCAATACACACATGCACATACGTAGCATAAGTGAACGTAGATGTACATATATATATATATATATATGTTTGTTTAGTTGTTATACAACTTGAGAGAATACTGCCTTGGGAATATTATTCAATGAACTTGGTTCCAAACTTCCAATACATATTATACACATATATATATATTATATAATTATATATTAATATGCAATAGTGGTTGATATACGTTTTAAGTATGATATTATCAACGGTTGGTCTTGAGCAATGGAAGAGACTATGGGTTCTCTTACGGTATATTTAAAAATATATATATGAAATAGTGACTGATATATACATGTGCATAACATGCGAACCGACCAAACCGAACCAATGTATATACCCCAAACCATTCGGTTCTATATCTTTTCAATATGAATGGTTCAATACAGTTCAGTTCAGTTTGGTTTAACTAATTATTAATTTAAAATATTAATAATATATGTATTTATTTTTAAAGATAAAGTATTCATATTGTAATTGAGTTATATATTAGTTTATCATAATCATGGTATGTGTAGAATTTAGTTCATGTAAAACTTGTATGTATTTATATAGATGGAAGAATCTCATCAAGTGTTATTTTATCATCGTCTTTTTCTTCTAATTACGTTTTGTTTTAATATTTTTAATTTGATTTTAAATTTAGTTAGTTTCTTTTTTATGATTTATTTCTTAGGTATTTTGTTTAAAGTATTGATTATACAATTTCTCATTGCTTATTTTTCTATTTATTTGTGACAATGATTTTATTTTCATATTATATCAATTGTTTTTTTTTCAACTAAACTAAACTAAAACCAAACCAAACATAAACCGATCCGAACACAAGCCAAACCAAACTATCTTAGGTTGAGTTTTCTTAAAATCGAATTAACTGAACCGAACCGAATCCGAATAAAACCTGAACTTAAACCAAAATGCCCACCCCTTTCAAGAATGAAGAATTTTGTTATCTATAATTGTTTTTATTATTATCAAAACTTGTTCATGTTGTTGCAATGGAAAGGAAAGTAATTTAACAATTTTTCTGCCTACAAAATATCAAGCTAGACACCCTAAATGTATTAATGGATCCAGAACTGTCAAACATCCAAATACAAAAATAAAGTTTGTTGATATTCTGATTTAATTATTTATTCTAAACAATGAATGGTGATTGTGACACAATATAAAGAATATCTAATTTTAAAAAGAAAAACAAAGTTCCAAGTCGTGATTAAATAATAAATATCTCAAAAAGATAAGTTATCATATTAAAAACTTATTACCATATTTTGTTATTATTAATCTCAAATACGAGTATCGTTTGGGATAGGATGTTTGTGATCTTGGGGACAAGGCAAAAACAGTAGAATTTCGAGAGAGCACTATGATGGGTTTAGCATCATTGATGAATACACCTAATCGAGCTGTTATAATCTTAGATATTTAAACCCTTTAACAAAAAATATATATATATATATATATATATATATAATCTTAGATATTTTATCATCGTGAAAAGATTATAAAAACATGAAAATGTTATATTTTATTTCCCACAATTGGAATTCTAAAATCAAATCATAGTTCAGTTTATACAGTGGATTTTAAGTATTAATTTTTCAATTTGCTATCGACCATGCTGATTAATTTGAATTTTTGGTAAAAGTTTTCAAAATGATTTTGATGATTTAGAGTCTCGCGCAAAGAAATATAGTATGATGATTTAGACCTTTGTTTTTAAGGGTGCAATATTAATTAAGTGTGTAAGGCAAAGTGGTTATGTGTTGAGAAATGAATGATAGACTTGTAGAAATCTAACTTAGATCTCATGCATTTCTACAAACAAAAGAATAATGTCGAAATAAATTGTGAGACCGCTAGTTATAATGGGAAATGGGAATGGGTTAACTAATTGTGTGAGAAATGTTGGGGTTAGGATTGACGAATTACTGTTATGTTGATGTCGCACCATCTTCCACTGTGAGCATTAGCGTTGAGATTGAGTAGACAAACATGATGTTACAAGAGTTCGAGTTGAAAAAAAAAAAAAATGCTCAATGTGCTAGTTGAAAACAAAACAAAAAAAAAGACTCTTTGAAACTTTTTTTTTTGTTTAACAACTTCATAAAACGAAACCGTCTTCCTCAATTTATTGATATGTTTTCTTTTCTT
>CM051376.1:14819667-14869667 GCA_028015245.1 Cardamine occulta | reverse complement strand
ACATGTGGATATGATCAAAAAAAAAATTCTTTTCTTTTCTCCTTATATTCTAGGCCATTTTAATTTTAAGGCTAATTGTAGTGTTAAATTTTATATTTATAATACATCGTGTTTTTTGTTAAACAGTTTTCAAGTGATACCACCTTTTTAGCTAGATGTTGTACTTATTAGAGTTTGAATTTTCGAACTGTTTTTATTTAACTCTTTTAGTTGAAAAAATCAAAACAAAATTTTTTGGATGAAAACAGAAAAAGTTTAAATGTATTTTACAAAAAAAAAAATCATTCTAATATGTATTAAGCTGTGAAAAGGAATGATTAAGATTTGGAGTAAAGAGAAACCAAGTTTAGACGTAAACGAAATTAGAGGGACGAAGATAATCATGGATTCATCATCATTAGATAATCATATGGGTTGCTAACCACACAAAAAAAGTGTTTATCTTTTAATTGAAACCGTAACAAAAAAATGATAAATTTTTGACGTCTAAAATACTATTATTTATTACACCTTAATTTAAAAATAATATTATCTACAACAATTCCTCTTTATTAAACCAAACCTCAACATTTTCAACCTCCTCTCAAACAAACAAAAAAAAGTAAGGAGGCAGAGATGAACTCTTCTCTTCTAACTCCTTCTTCTTCATCTTCTTCCCATATTCAAACTCCGGCAACTACCTTCGACCACGAAGACTTCCTCGATCAAATCTTTTCCTCCGCTCCATGGCCCTCCGTCGTCGACGATGTTCATCCTCCTCCCTCCGATGGTTTCCACGGCCACGACGTCGACTCAAGAAATCAACAGATCATGATGATGCCTTTGAACGATGGCTCCTCCGTTCACGCTCTTTATAATGACTTCTCCGCCGCCGGATCTCTTCCTAATTTCCATATCCCTCAGGTATAATTTCTCTCCTGTATACATATAATATATATATATATATATATATAGAAACTAAACCTATGATCTTACCAAAAAAACAAGAAACTCAACTTATGAGGAAATTTTAGGGATTGGGAGGTGGGATGATGAACCAACAAGGACAAACGCAAACACAAACACAAACGCAATCGCAAACGCAGGCAAGCGCATCTACAGCTACTGGCGGTACGGCGGCGGCTCCACCGCAGACTAGGACTAAAGTCCGAGCTAGGAGAGGTCAAGCAACTGATCCTCACAGTATCGCTGAACGGGTTTGATATTTTATTTACTTTTCATTTTTATTTGATTTTGTTCGATGCATTAATTAGTATCAGTTACCTAGAAAGGTGTTGAAATTGATTTTTTTTAGTCTTTTTGTGAAGAAAAGTTTAAAACTTTTTTTGAGTAGTTTCTGAAAAGTTGTAAAAACATGTTTTCTTGGGCAGTTACGAAGAGAGAGAATTGCGGAAAGAATGAAAGCTCTTCAAGAACTCGTTCCTAACGGCAATAAGGTATTTTCTATTTAATTCATTTTGCAGTTTATTTCCCAAAATTAAAATCTACTATACAAATATTAAAGGAATGGATCATTAAAAAAACGTCATCATGACTCTGAATTTGTATCATCCATAATTCCATATCATTTGTGTTGATGATAATTTACAATTTATAATATATATTGTCCCTTTATAGTTTTAGACCTAAAATTAAATTATAAAATATTGAAATAAGTGTGGAAATGATCAGGAACTGGAGTTGTTCAAGAGATCATAGTTTTAGCATGTTAGTTAAGAACTGTTTATTATTTTCAGGAGTTAATATTTACTGACCAAAACTCAAAGTTAATAAGTAAATTCGTTTTTGTGACGGTGGTTATTTAGTCTCTAACTCTCTAGATATTTATAGGAGTACTAATGATTAAACACTGATTAGCTAATTAATTAGGATACACTATTGAAATTAACTAATGCAGTAATAAATGGATTAGGATCTCAGCTCTGAGCTCTGACAGCTTTTTTTGTATATTTATTTAAATAACAATTGACAGACAGACAAGGCATCGATGCTCGATGAGATTATAGATTATGTCAAGTTTTTACAACTCCAAGTCAAGGTGACTCTATATCTCTCTTCTATTTTTCTTACAATTATTTGTTCTTTTTGGCTTCATAGTTATTTCAAGAGGTAACTTTTTTACAAACTACATTATTATTTTTTTACAAACTACATTATTATTTTTTTACAAACTACATTATGTTTTAATTTATCCACTTCAATATTGATGGAAGATTCTTTCTTAGCCTTATTGACATATCATCAGACAAAAAGAAAAGCTGACATATTTGTCCAATATTTACATACCAATTAATCAAATATGGGCCTCTGCAACTAAAATTCCTTATGCTCCCTCTCCAAATTTTATATAATTAATGATATTTTTGGATTGTTATGACATATAGTCACATTACATAATAATATTTAAACTAAATAGTAGTGGACCGGTGTACTTCATAATTCTGTTTTGAATTTAATAATGCGTTTTAGGTATTGAGCATGAGCAGATTGGGAGGTGCTGCTTCCGTTTCTTCTCAAATCTCTGAGGTAATTAATTTCACTATCTTCTACTCGTTTTTTTTTATAAACTCCAATAAGTAATATCAAAGTTACTGGATAAAATTATGAAATCATCTAGATTTCACCTAAAAGTGTATTTTTATGTTAATTAGATATATCCCTGCGTTAAAAACTCTCTTCTTCCTTTTTTTTTTCTTTGGGTAAAAAATAGATAAATTGTGCAAGACCTTGAAAACAAAATAGATGTAGGAGACTACAAAATAATGTTATCAGAAACAGCAAATAATAAGACAAATTCTAAAATTCTAAAATAGGGAAAAAAGAGAGAGCACGCGTGCCGACTATTATCACTTAGGGTTTCGCTTTCTTGTCATTTCTTTTTATAAATGTTTTTCTTTTTATTTTTTATTTTTTCTCAGGCAGGTGGGTCCCATGGCAACGCATCCTCCGCCGTTGCCGGCAGTAACCAGATGGCCGGAAACTCGAATGATACCTTGACGATGACGGAGCATCAAGTGGCGAAGCTAATGGAGGAAGACATGGGCTCGGCCATGCAATACCTTCAAGGGAAAGGTCTCTGTCTAATGCCAATCTCTTTAGCCACTGCTATCTCAACCGCCACGTGTCACTCTCGTAACCCTTTGATCTCTGCCGACGTCGGAGGTCCTTCCTCTCCCAATTTTTCCGGCATGACCATACAGTCGACTAATACAACAATAATGGGTAACGGTAACGGCGGGACCGAGGGGTCGTCATCTATCGCCGTTAAAGAGGCTGTAACCGTTTTGAAGCCGTGATAACGGCCGTTTACTTTTGGGGGTTAGGCAGAGAGATACCATAAACAAAACAGAGAAAGTGGGGTGAAGTGGGAGATAAAGTCAAAATCTACGAAGAATGAGGTTGAGTTGTTTGATGTGTTCCCCAAACGATGCCGTATTTTTCGTATTGTTTTTTTTTTTTTTACCTACTCCTACAAAACCACTCAAAGAGACATTTCTTTTTCTTTTTTTTTCTAAATATGTTTGCAATGTTTTGTTTTATTAATAAAGCTGGTACGGTTTCTATTATCCAAATATCATTGGCTAGGACTAGGAGAAGAAATATATATTACATGGGTTTTCACTTAGGTTATAGGTAACACTTCATTACATCGATCAATATTGTAGTATGAGATGGAGTTAATGTATTTGAGCATCATCTGAGCATCTAGAAGCGCCGATGAAGCAACACCACATCTGAGAATCTAAGTGGAATCTAAGTGGAAGAAGCTTCGAATATATTTTAGATGTTTCAGCAGCTACATCAGCTTCTTAATTAGCTTCATTGAAGTGTCTAGATTTATCGAAGCTGATGCACCTTCAGTAATGTCCCAATAATTTCAATAGTTCTAACTTCCAATTTGTTGTTATTTAGAGCATCGTTATTCAAAATTCACACCAATAAAAGATACATTCTCTCATATTTTTTCATAAACCTTTTTTCGATTCAAAACGATTAAAATTTATCCATTACATATATAACAATGTATATGATTTTTTATTTAATTATAAAAATTATAGTTTTGAAACATTTCATAGGTGAAATACATATTTTTTATAAAAGGTGAAATACATTTCTCTAAAAAAATCTTCAAAATCTTATAGAATAGAAGAAAAAGGGGAATATGCATTAGATACCTGAAGACCAAAAAAGAATTTAAGTAAATACACTTTGACCAACAATGGTTGTCAAAAGCACGAGAAAATAACACTGAAGTCCTTCACTTTATCACATGTCACTCATCTCTGTTTCACGTTTTTATGTTTGTTTACACATTAATTTCCAAGTTAGACACTATTACTTGCATATGTCATGCTATTTTTCCATTATTTCTGAGGTTGGTTAAATTATTTTGATTTATGTCTTTCAATTTCACCAGATTTATTTATTTTTTCCGAGAAATTTGTTCCGCTTTATCTAAAATATTATGTTATTATGTATTGTACACGATTATATATCATGCTATTTATTCTAATCAACTGATCTACATATGTCTCTTTACCAATTGCCTCATAATATTTTTGTTTTTACACACCTAAAAAGGTAATTTACCCAACATATTTCTGGTCAGAGAGTAGTTTCCTAATTGACCACAGAATTTGTGCCTGCACCTAAATCAGAAAGAAAAAACCAATTACTTGTGTCAGATACAACACTAAATTAAACATATATATACGATGAAAACTTGATTTACTATTTTTTTTATTTGTGCACAACGCAGAATATCAGTCGTATGCAATTTCAACGCAGTAGGTGCCGGATTCAATCCATAAAAACAAACATTTTTTGTTTTGTTTTTCTTAAATGGGCAAAACAAAAGTTGGTTGGGATTTGGTTTTAAATAGACTTTGGGCCAACTCTGATAGCAGACCCTATTACCATTTAACGATGTCAGTATTTTAGTCCTTGGTCTCCAACTTTTCCTTGCAGTGCCAGATACGACCAATGTCTGTTTGTAATCTGAGCTAATCTTCGGTTTTGAGTATAATCAATTCAAATGTAAATTAGTTATCGGGATTCTATCTCTTTTCTATGTTCCTAACACAATCCCTTTCCTCAACCTTAAAAAATGGTGATTTTTCATTCAGATTTTGAAATTAAGGAACATGGCAAAACCTGCAATGAAAAAGGATAAGACATCATCATCGATAATGCCAGACTGATCTCAGCTCCCGGAAGAGTTACTGCAACTTATCTCAACACATCTAGAGAATTGTATCATCGGTATTATTCATGCTCGATCTGTTTGCATCTCATGGCGATCAACATTTCCCTTTCCTTCTTCCCTATTACACTAAAGTTACTCTCTTCCTTCGTTATCCAACTTCCCTTACGGAAAGCAAAGACTTGTGCATCCTCGAAAAGGTCCCTTTGTTCCTCTTTAGAGTCCGAGCTCCTACTACTGTTGCTGCTGCTACTGAGTTTCTGATGGGAGGAATAGGTCGAGATCAGTTAGAGGATCATCATATGGAGCTTTCATCTTCTTTTCAGTGCTCACTGAAAGTGAAGATTCAAGGATATAGGAGCTTGCTTAAGACCATATAAGGCCTTCCTTAGACGATAAACATGATGTGGCTTGTGAGGGTCCGTGAAACCTTTTGTTTGTTCGACATAGACTTCTTCTTTCAAATCTCCATTTAGAAAAGCACTCTTGACATCCATTTGATGAAGCTTGAATCCTATTTGACATGATATTCCAAGGAGTAGACGAATGGATTCTAGATGAGCCACATAAGCAAATGTTTCTTCAAAGTCCACGCCTTCAATCTGTGTGTATCCTTGTGCGACGAGACGAGCCTTGTTTCTGATAATGTTGCCCAGTTCATCGGTCTTGTTCTTGAATATCCATTTGGTGCTGATTACATTCACTTGATCTGGTCTTGGAACAAGATACCATACATTGTTTCTACTGAAATTCTCAAGCTCTTCTTGACATGCTTCAATCCAGTATTCACCATCTAAAGCATCTGTAACATTCATGGGTTCAACAATAGACATAAAACACGTTAGACAAATACCAGCCATTTTTTGATAATCAACCCTTTCTTTATCACGTGTACGTCTTTCTTCAAATATTTCTCCAATGACATATGTAGGGGAATGATTCATGTGCACATTAGGACGTGATATTTGTTCATCATTTCTTGACTGAATCTGACTTTGAGCTTGATCTGGATCATTTCTTGTAGAGGAGGAACTAGTTTCGTGCTCTGTCTGCTGCGTCTCTGTTGAAACAGAGTCTGTCTGAACGGTAGTGCTATCTTCTGGTACAGGTGGTGGAGTGTTAACCACTGGAAATATCTCTTTTGACAATCTGCCTGTAAAATAACATCATCCTCAATACGAGGGTTAGTGCATATCAACGTAAGATCATCAAAAACAACATTGACGGAATCAATGATTGTCTTTGTTTTGTGATTGTAAATCCTGTAAGCAGCACTATTTGGTGAGTATCCTACAAAAAAAATCCTGCATCACTTTTAGCATCAAATTTTCCCAGCTGATCACGATCATTCAAAAGATAACAATCATCCCAAGGTATGAAAATAACTCAAATCTGGTCGCTTACCTTTCTACAACTCATATGGAGTTTTGGACATATCTGGCCGAATATACATCCGATTGATCATGTGACATGTTGAACTTACAACTTCTGCCCAGAAACGAGCATTTACATTATTACCATGAAGCATTACTCTCGCCATTTCTTGTATAGTTCGATTCTTTCGTTCAACTATACCATTTTGTTGAGGAGTCATAGGTGCTGAAAACTCAAGGAAAATACCTTGATCACGAGAAAAGTTAAACGAGAAAAGTAAAACGAGAAAAGTAAAACGAGAAAAGTCATCCACACATACAAAGATGTACTTTTTACCTTTAATACTTGTTGTGGCCACCGGACCCATTAAGTCCATGTGTAAGAAATCAAGACATTATTAGTGCTGATCATAGAATTTTTCTTATCACTTACTCTTACTTATTTGCCTTGTAGATATGGTCTGCATATAACATTTTTTGGGTATTTCAGTGCTGGTACTCCTCTTACTGCCTCTGCATCAACAAGTTTAATTAGATTCTTAAAACGAATACGCCCTAACTTTTGATGCCACAAGATAGTGTTGTCAATAGAGGCTTTGTGGCAGCTAACGTTCTGTTCCAACAAGTAACAACTGTTATTATGAGTACGATTTCCAGTAAGTAGAAGATTAGTATCCTCATTGTACACTTCACATCTCAGCTTGGAAAACTTCATCTCGAATCCGGAATCGCATATTTGTCCAATACTAAGAAGGTTCGCCTTTAAGTCCTGCACGTGAAGAACATTAGTAATAGTGACCAATCCTTCAACAACCATGGACCCTTTATCGATGATTTTTCCTTTCATTCCATCTCCAAAAGTTACATATCCTCCATTGTACTTGCGATAATCTGTAAGTAAACTTATGTCACCTGTTATGTGACGGGAACAACCACTATCAAAGTACCAAGATTTCTCATTGAGTTTTGTTAGAGATGTGTAAGCAACATTACAGTAAATATGATCTTTTCTTACCCATGTCTGTCTGTAACCATATGGTGCATACCTTCTCATAGACTGAATGTACCTGTAACATCGAGGTCGAATATGACCTGACCTACCACAGTGATGGCATATAGGAACAAATCTTCTTACTATAGCTGGTTGGTGTGAACTGCTTGCATAGTCTTGTACTCTTCCTGACACAAACACAATTTTAGACTCAGCAGTTTTTTATACAACATTCTTACCTTGGTATCCTAGTCCTCGAGGATTGTGTCCAGTTCTGCTAACGTTGAGAATATGATCCAGCTTTTCTGTTCCAGTTGTTAGCATCTTTACTCTCTTTCTGGTTTCTTCTAAGTCTCATTGTGTTGAGACTAGCTCTTCACTTTTCTTTTGAAGTTGAGTATTTAAGTCTTCAATTTGGAGATTCAGCTCTTTCTTTTCCTTGATTAGACTGACATTTTGACTGCATGTGGTGACGAAATTCTGTAGCAGCTCTTCATAGGTGGGCATGTCTTCGCAACTTCTGTTTCGACTGCCTCTGTAATAACAGAGTCACTTGTGACAGATTCTTCAACTTCAGCAACAAATGAGATAACGTTGTGGTATGAAACATCTTTCTCATCACTTTCAGTTTTGGACTCACTCAGCGTTGTTTTGAAGGATTTTTCTTTACATTTCTACAGATTAGCACAGTCTGCCTTAAGATGTCCATATCCTTGACACTCAAAGCATTTGATACCGCTTTTTTCTTTGTTATGATTCTCTTTTTTGTTGAATCTGCTACTGGAAGTTTGAGGTTGCTTATCTTTCTTCAACATATCCAGTTTCTTCATGTATCTTCCTATCTTCTTAGTTAGCATAGCAAAATTCTCATTTTCTTCATCACTCTTGGTTTCCGTGGACACAAATGCAAGGTTCCTAGCTCTTTCAGCAAGTCCTCTGTTCTGTTCTTGCATCTTCATCTCCATTTCATATGTCTGGAGTGAACCGATCAGTTCTTCTAACTTCATTTTTGTCACATCATTTGACTCCATCATAGTTATCTTCTTTGGTGCATACTTGTCCTGTAGAGAGGTCAGAATCTTCATGACCACATCGAATTCAGTATAGGTCTTCCCAAGAGCATATGATTCGTTGGCAATATCTCTCAGTTCTTTGTAGAACTCAGCAATTGAGCTGTCAGACTGCATTAACAAACTATCAAATCTAGATTTAAGCATAATCAACTTAGTTTTTTTTAACGTTAGAAATCCCCTCATATGTGGTTTCCAAAGCTTTCCACACATCTTTTGCAGTCTTGTATGATGAGATCATCCGGAATTGGCCAACATCAATTGCATTGTAGATAGCATTCAGTGCTTTAGAATTGCTGGTTTCTTTCTTAAGTTCTTCATGACTCTACAATGACCTGACTTTGAGCGTACGATTCCCTTGAGCATTATTAATCATTGGATCTTTATACCCCAACAGAACTGAGTTCCACGTATCACCATCAACAGAACTGATGAAAGACTGCATTCTGATTTTCTAGTAGCCATAGTTAGTACCATCTAGGAAGGGAGGATGTGTCACTGAGCTTCCTTCTCGTGGAGGCTCCATCTAGTCTCAGACCCGGATCTCACTATAAGAGTTTAGAAAGAAAACTTAATTAGTGGAAGGCTCTGATACCAAATGAAATTTCTAGAGACTAGATAATTTATATTTAGGTGCGGAAATTAGATCAAACAATAAATATAAAGAGATGACACAGGATTTAACATGGTATCAGTTGGTTCTTTCAAACCAACCTCTAGTACACGGCTGCAAAATATGTTTATTAGATTGTGAAAGAAAACAATACAAGATAGATCTAGTAACTATGACAAAGTTCTAGTGCATCTATCAATTAAACACGATTTAAGAGATACAAGTAATTCAGATTACTCCCCCTTAATCGTGGCTTGTCTTCTACGTGATGAAGTCCTTGCTATGAGTGCTTCACTCCAATCGCAACCTCTTCACATGACAATCTCTCTCAAACAACCACATTGAAATAACCTTTCAAGATAAACATGTTTTGTATGTCACTGTTAAAACTGAATCAAAAGGCGTGAGAAGTTATGGAGTCTTCTTCATCTATTTATTATTAATTTTAACCTAAAGAAAATCATCATTAATTTTGCAGTGAATCTTTCCATTCAAGTAAAAGAAAGTATTCAAAATATCACATTAATAATATTAATTGTAAATAATAACTTAATCAAATCATACCTAAAATGTCAATATTTCAACAATTAATTTTAATTCCATATTCTAGAAATCTCGATTCTACAATGTTCTTTTACGGGTTGAGCTAGCCTTCCCAATTAACCCAATTGGTGGATTAGATATTAATCAATTAACATTACGAGTGAGTAGGCTACATGAGAAGGCTAGTACATGGGTTGAGATCAGTGATTTGGGGGACCGTGTGTTGTTTATTGATGAGCTTGGAAATTTCTCTTGCTCAGCTAAAGATCCTCATGATTGTGGTGTGAGTGGGAACTCAATTCTGATCACTCATGGGCCAGGCAAGTTAACTTTCGCCTATAAATATGGAGTACATACTGGAAATGCGGAAGACAATCTTAATTGTTGGAGATACTCAAGAGAGAATCGTGTGATGAAACTCAAAACAGCTTTTCCGTTCATAGCTCTCCTGGTTGAGCGCTAGACTGTGAAATCTTGGTTTGGAATTCGATACTTGTTATTCTTTTTTTTATTAGATCAAAACAAAATATTTTCTTGTGATTTTAGGTATGGACTTTGTGATATATGATGATAGCCATTGTTGGATAACCAGTATTTGGGTTTTAATATTTATTTTCTTCTAAACTATTACCTTCGACCTTCTCAAGACCAGACAACCATGTCTTTTGTCTCATGAAATCTCAAAGCTGTTTCTGACAAAAATCCCCCAAAATCATATGAAAACTCAAACTATACATTCTCGATCTGTTGCAGATGTGCAATGGCCTCTGATCTTTGGTGTGCCAAGCCACCTTAATAGTAACTTTGATAAAGCATTCTTGTTAGCGTAAGACGAGTCTCTACCCTAGTTAGCCTAGGGAGATTTGTTAGGGATTCTTTCTTTGTCTAGAGCTCTACAATTCAGTAACGTTTATAAGTTTTCTTTTCTTGGAAACAATGTAGCTACAAGAAGACAGTTCTTACCATTCAGTCATTGAAGCTTATCAGCATCACCAAGTGACCAACCGACTTTTGTGAAGAAATCGGTTTGTTTATTGGTGATCTGATCCCAAACTCCAATTTCACACTCATTACTCCAATCTTTGCAGCTCGCGAAAACCTCAGGGATTTCAATTGAATTTCTTAACAATAACACCTAAATCAAACGAGAAATTCTTGATTTTTCATGTTGGCTTTTGTGATATTCATCTAACAGCTCATGGAATGTCTGTAATGTAGGGTTCTTCACGGTCAAGTCTTCTTGTTGTAGTTCTTGACGAATATAAGACCAAAAAAATTGGTGTTGAATTTCAGATTAGAGAACTTAAACTCTTTCGATCAATAATCAATCGTTTCTTATTCTTGAAAGGGTTGAGTCCGGGGAGTTGCTTAAAGGGTTATAATATGTGGAAAAAGCTTCTCAAAAACTTAATCACAAATTCAAAGCATATAAAAATCAATTCAGAGATAAATAACCATTGAATAAACCATGGTTTTGTGGTCAACATGATCACCGAATGTTTTGATAAGATACTCGTTTACCACATCGTCATTAGAGGATAACACAGTGTACTTTATCTGCCAATCAAATATATATAACCAAGAGATGACTTGAGGAGGAAGAAAAGAGAAAGATAGATAATAGATAGAGAGAATAAACTTTTCCTCCAGGACCACGAGGTTAAACAAGTCTCGGTGGCTTATAGAATTTGCCTCTCTTTTGGATGTTCAAGTCACTAAAAAAATATGGATCACACAAAATTTCATTAAAATCCACAATAATCTTTCTAATCTAAAATCCACCAAATCTGTTTAAATGCTTAGTCGACTACACCTCTTTTTAGTGAAGTCGAGATGTTTATATAATAATCTCTCCAATAAAAAAACTTCATTTTGGGGGTTTTATGCATTCCAAAAACAATATTGGAACTTCAGATTTTGAGGTTTTATGTTTTTTTTTTTTTTTGTATTTTAGTTTTTACAATTATATGTCTCAAAAATAATCTTTTTATTTTTTTTTGTTTATCGTTTGATCTCTACAATTTTATGTATGATCATCTTTATTTTTTTATTATCTTAATTAATAATGACCAAGCCTATAATGCAAAATATAATTTTTTTGAGTGTGATCAATAGTCTCCAAACAACGTTGTCTTGTCTTGAGCTTATATCCTAAACCCAAATTCGTAACTGGCTTCACTTGATTTGAACCGACTCAACCCTCTTTCGTTTTTTTCCTAATTCAACCTCGAACCGAAATCCTTCTTTTTCTCAAATTAAACCCGAAGTCTCTCTCTCAAACAGAATCTTTTCTTCTCTTTACTGACCTTAAAACTTCTTCCTCGCCTAGAGCGTCCAAACTCCGGTTCAGGTTGGAGGAAACGATCTGTTGGAGGTTCCGGTTCAGGTTTGTTAACATTTGGTTCAAACCGGGTTCAGCTACTTGGTCAAGTCTGTTCCACAAGATCAGTATCGTTACACAAAATCTGTTATGTTTCAGATATTTTAGATCTTCTTCTTCAGCTTTGGTGTGTATATATAAACACATGTACGATTATCAATATAAATCAGAGAGAATTTTTTCAACCTCTGTTCCTCTTCACGATCCTTCCTCTGCTCAATTTCTATAAAGCTTAAACTTATCTCTTCATAATCTTCATAGTACTTCGGCTCCAATTTTTCTCTCCCATGTATGGTGTTGCAGAAAAGAAGTGTAGAATCAGTTATGATTTATCGGGATTAAATCTTCTCTGTTCCTAAACCACAAAGAAGTTGTAATTTTTCTTTCAGATTTCGGTTTTCAGATTTCGGTGTCTTGATCAGCAAGGAAACATGGCAAGGAAAAAGAAGATATCATCATCAATGATGCCAGACTGGTCTCAGCTCCCGGAAGAGTTACTAGAAATTATCTCCAAGAATCTTGAGGACGAGGACTATTGTTTCGATGTTGTTCATGCTCACTCTGTTTACAGCTCATGGCGATCCACATTTCCCTTTCCTTGCTGTTTATTACGCACAAGTTACTCTCTTCCCGCTTTCCCCCTCGAAAGAAAGGACTTGTGCACCCTCAAGAGGGTCCCTTTGTTCCTCTTTAGAGTCCTAGCTCCTGCTCCTACAGCTGCTAAGTATCATCTGGGAGGGATAGGCAAAGATGATATTATGGAGCTTCCATCTCCTTTTCAGTGTTCAGTGAAAGTCAAGACTCAAGGAACTGATCCAACCTTGATGAAAATGCTTGACTGCCAGATTCTCCCTCTGGGCCATAAGTACAGAATGAGTGGTGTGTTTCTGTTGAGATTGAACCCTTTGATTGCTTCTGCAAATGAAATAGACAAGAAGAATCAGAATACAAGACTGATGAAAAGCTGAACAATCCAAGAAAAGAACATGAAGAAGAACTGGCGAATGAAGAAGAACTGGCGAATGAAGAAGAAGAAGAAGTAAATAAAAAAGGGTGGTCAACGACAAAAAGGAAGACACAAGTCAACAAAAGAAGGTTGGGCTTTGTTGGTATGTAATAATGAGATAGTGGGCTATTAGTTTAGAGAGGCCCAACTATGGAACTAATGTCTTTGTTATAAGTTTGGTTTAAGTCTAGTTAAGTTAGAGTCAAGTGAATCTGTAGAGTTGTTGTTAGTCTAAAAGCATACTCCCTCCGTTTCAAATTAGTTGTCGTTTAAGGTTGTTTCACACATATTAAGAAAACATTTAATTTTTCAGTTTTACCCCTAGTTAATGTTTATTTGATATTATTTCATTGGTTAAGACATTAAAACAAGAGGGACAAAGTTGGAAATCTTATCAAACATATGCATAGAAAAAATAAAACGACAACTAATATGAAACGAGTTTTAAAGTCTAGAACGACAACTAATATGAAACGGAGGGAGTAGCTAAGAACTAAGTGTAATAACTGTTGTAGTTGTTAAGGTTGCTTGTGTAAGAGAATCTAGTTAGAACCTAGAAGTATGGTCTGGTGTAAGAGTCATGATTAGGTCTAAGAGTTGCAAGTGAGAAAGTAGTATATATATGTGAGTGTTGTGTTGTAAGAAAACTACCGAGAAAAATATGAATGATTTCTAAGAATATTGATCTTAAGTGAAGAAAAAGAGAGAAAAATAAACCTGAAACTGAAGTGAATTTACAACATGGTATCAGAGCTTAACACATTCTTGGTGCCTGTCTAAGATAAGAAGAAGAAGCTAGAGCAAGAATGTTCAAGGAAGAATAAAATTTCAAGTCAATCTAGAAGAACTCACATGGCATTGAACCTGTAGTCCTCCTAACTTGTCGCAGTCTTTGATGGCCAGAACTATGAATCTGGGCTGCAAGAATGAGAACAACACTCTTAAATAAAGACCTATGGGAAGTTGTCAAAGAGGGAGTTGCAGAAGCTGAAACTCCAGAAGCGGATAAAAGCAAAGAAGTTGCAAACCTGAAGGCCTTAAAGACACAGCTGCTCTCCAAATCATTCAGCATGCGGTAGCCGATGTGGTCTTTGACAAGATTCTCTCTGCAACCTCAGTACATCAAGCGTGGAAACTTCTGGAACATTCCTACCAAGGTAATGAGAAAGTCAAAACTGTTAGACTTCAGTCTCTAAGAAGAGAATTTGAAAATCTGAAAATGAAAGAAGGGGAAAAAGTTAAGGTTTACTCTGATAGGATTCAGACAGTAGCAAATCAGATGAGAGCACTAGGTGAAAGTAGATCTGATTTTGATTTGGTGGTAAAAATGCTGGCCTCCATGCCTAGAAGCTATGCCAGTCTGTCATCCTTAATGGAAGAAACAAAGGATCTAAGAACAGTTACCTATGCTGAGCTGATTGGATCCCTTGAAGCACATGAGAAGAAATTCTCCAAAATCATAAGAACAGTTACCTATGGCTGTGTTTTGATAAAAATTCTCCAAAATCATATGAAAATTCGAACAGTATATACTCTGATATGTAGTAGATGTGCAATGGCCCACCTTAATGGTAACTTTGGTAAGATGTTCATGTCTGTCTCAATAAACAAAACAGATCGTTGTAGGAACAGAGAAAAAGTAAGCTAACAACCTCGTCCGAACGACGTCGTGTCGATGTTATCCGAAACCCAAATGCTTAACCAGCTTCACTTGAACCGGCTCAATCCCTTCGGTTCTTTCCTGATTCAACCTCGAACCGAAACCTCTCTATTTGTCAAATCAAAGGCGAACTCTCTCTGTCAGTCAGAAGCTTTCTCTTCTCTTGACCGACCTTATGTACATCCGCCACTGTGTCCGAGTTCTGTTGTACTTTTACTTGTACATTTGTAGTAATGTAACAAGTTTGAGATTTTTCTGTGATTTAGGGAAGCTTTTAAGAAATAAAGAAGTGATGATCAAGACAAGATGGATAAAGTTCAATTCTGTCTCAATAAACAAAACAGAATTGGGTTGTTTCTAATGCAGTGAAAAGCTTTCAAGGAATAAAAAGAATCAAGAAAGAGAAGCAGAGTCTTCAGCAGATCATGCTTACTCATTCCTAATGTTGAAATCAAATCTTACTTTTGAGTTCTTCGAACTTTATCTCATGATCATGATCTTGTTTCACTTTCTTATTGCAGAGGAGTGGAAAGCAGCTTAACGGAGCTGTTCATTGTGATTACCCTTCTTGGTATTGCATATTTTGCTTCAAGAGTTCATGTTCAGTATCGAGCTATTGCACGCCTATAGAATGAGGTTTGTGGCACCGTGCAGCTCACAAAGCTATACAATAGAATTGGAGAACGGTAACATCTTTTTTATCATGAAAGTTGAAAGCTTTCCGAACAATTTGACACTGTCCAAAATTGTAACATCGTGTCGACTCTTCTATTTCTTTCTAATATTCTTGAATGAGAATATAGCTATTATGAATGGAAATCGAGTAAAGTAGTAAACCATGTGATCAGAGAGGGTATAGACTGATTTTGCAAAGTGATGAAAAAGAAGTGAATTAGATTCTTTGAAGATCAGAGCTTATCTACTGTGATAGCTAATATTGTTATGCCACAAAGTTTCCCGGAAAGTGTAAATGGAAAAAAGAAAATTCCTTCCAAAAACTAAAGCTAAAATGCTTGGAGACATCTTTAAGAACTTTAACTGCCCCAAAAGACAGTAGCAGTTGCAACCACTCACATGTCCTAAACTCTGGTAAACGAATCCTCAAATAAACCTTAAGGAAACTGAGATTGAGATTTTTGACCAACATGGAAACAGCTCAAAAGCTTTATTAAGTCAAAAAGTGGATTAGTTAAAGCAAACTGAAAATAAAGAGCAAACCGAAACAAAACTGAAACCAAGAGCTCTGAATTAAGTAAAGACTTGGCTATCATTGATCTGGTTTAAAAGCCATAAGATCAATAAATAGATATCATTTCTTAGTAAACAGGTCACAAATAAGCAACACTTTTTTTTTGTATAGAAGTTTAGAACAAAACTAAGATCTGTGTCTATTGCTATAGTTTTGTATTTGTCTATTGCTATTTTTTATCTGTAGTTTTCTAAGGACACCTAAACACACAACTATTATAAGCAAACGTGAACAAAAGCAGAACAGAGTGTTGAGTACATGAATCAGATGATCGGAGAAGGCGGAGTTTCCCAGACATCAAACACATTTTCTTCGCTATGTAATGCGAAAAGCCGATCCCCACCAATGGAGAAATCACAGATTGAGCCACCATAACTTCTTCTTAGCCTAGAAGTTAAAACCCAGTCTGCTCCACAAAATACAGATATTGAATCATTCATCGACGAGAAAAGCTGGCCTTCGTGTAAGGCAAGTTTTGGGTAACAAGGCTCATCAGGCATCTTACTCTTCATCAGTTTACTTCTTGAACTCCACCTCACACTTCCTCCATACATTCTCAGATCAATAAACCCTAAATCCTCAAACTCATTCACCACGCAAATCGAATTGCTATCTTCCATAGCTATAGCATCTCTCACTCTCTTCTCGTCTATCGCCATTGGAGACCCGATATCCGACCAAGACCAAACCATATTCTTGTCTCGAAAATCCAACAAGCTAATGTAACAATTGTCTTTTCTTGGAAACAATGTAGCTACAAGAAGACAATTCTTACCATTTAACCATTGAAGCTTATCAGCATCACCAAGTGACCAACCAGGACTCTCGTAAAAGAAATCGGTTTGTTTTCCGGTTATCTGATCCCAAACTCCGATTCCATACTCATTACTCCGACCTTTGCAGCTCGAAAAGATCTGATAATCCGGCGAAAAACTCAAAGCTCCTGCTGAATAATTCTTCACTTGATTCTCATGACAAACCTGAAACTTATACCGGAGATCACCGGAAGAAGAGCTAAACAGTCCCATGCCTCCATCTCCTCTTCCCAATCTCTCGCAAGCAGAGAGTACGATGTTGTCTGAATCAATCCAGCCAACATCGTTAACTCTCTGGTAATCAAGATTGATAGGAGAATGTTCTTCTAACATCCAATCGTACACGTGGACTACGCTCCCGTGCGCGACGCAACAACCGCCATCAGGACCTGCTCTGATGGCGGTTCCGTCTCCGGGAGCGATTCCTTTAACGGAATCAGATAAACGGAAACGGTTACCATCAAACGGGCCCCATTTAGCGGCACGTACATGATCTAATAAGCCGTAGAAAGAAGCTTCTCTGTGAAGGAGACGTTCTGTGATGTTGGCGGGAACGTTGAGGTCTCCGGTACGGAGAAGATCGAGGAGAACGGAGAAGAAATCTGAGTTTCTGTCTATGAAATGAACGGAATCTTCCGATGGTGGCGAAAGATTCCATTCGTCGTCGAATAATGCGCCGAAGAAAGAATCACGACCTGCGTTTGCGAGAGTCGTCGCTGTGGTTTCGAAAAGTCTTCCACCAACGTTGAATTTGATTCTGTCTTTTGAGATACCCATAAATGGAAGAAGAAGAAGAATACTTTTTTGTCTGGTTTGAAAAATTAGGTAAAGACGATGAAGCAGAGAAGAAGGAGATACTTCAAGATCATAGAGATAGGCTCTGAAAACGAAATCTTCGATTTTTCGATCAAATTCGAAAAATTTGAACTCCGGACACGAGAAAGAAGCTGTTTTTGATTAATGGGTATTCAAATTCATTAGATGATCTGAAGAAAATTTTGAATTTTTTTCTTCAGAAATCGAATTGACTCTCTTTTTCTCTCTCCGCTTTTTCTTTATTCCGTTTACACACAACAGTGTTCTACATTAATAACATTAAAAAAAAAAAAGTGGGTCCCACATTTTTGGTTAGTTGCGTTACTCATTTTTGGACCGTAGGATGTGAGTGTTCTTAAGCCATTGTTTCTGATCTAACGGTTAGTATTTCGTTTAGTACATTGCTAAATCGGGAGGACATTTTCAGGTTATCAAACCTCATTGGTTTATTTATATTTTTATCTAAACATTAATTATTTCTTTATTTTATATACACGTCAAGTTGAATTTGGGGAGATAGCAAAAACAAATTGTAGTTTGTATTTTTCGAGTAATATCAAGTGTGATGACCTTATCTTTTATTTATTGACTTTCGAAAACACATAACTTTAATATAAATGATAAGAAGAGACTTTCTGAGATATTTTAATCGAGTTTTAAATAATTGTTCGTGTTAGTGGAACAATTCAAATCAGATAATATAATAATAAACAATTATTTGTCAGGTTTTTAATCATTTATGTGTCACTCTTATCGAATTACAAAAGAAAATTAGGATTCAAAATGTGTAATAAGAAAATTGATAAGAAATAGAATCAAGTAGTTATTGTTAGTATGTCCACGTTAATTTATCTAATTAGAAAGAATATCAGAGGATTAGTTTACGCCATAAAAAAAGTTTTTGTGAGAACGAGTAAATGAGAAGATAATGTAAATTTATATGTTCTTTGAAGATAAGAGAGGACCAAAGTGATTTATTGCATAGCACAAGGCTTCAGAATTGACATATGTAGGTGAAATTAATATCCACTCGAATAAAAACAAAGTATCGGTTAAATTCGAAACGTATTTTAATCGTATAGTTAATTTATAAATGGTTCAGGTATAGCAATAATATACTTTTAGTTGCACGATTTGATACGTGTCAAAATATTTCTTTTTATATGCACTAATCAAAAAGTGAACAAAAAATAAGAATATTATATTGGATAATGAAGTGAGTCACCATTTCATGTTTTATACATAGACAAAATATCATTTTATTAGACAGATCATCATCTTCTTCTTCTTTTTTTTAATCGTTCTTTGCTGTTTTTTTTTGGTGGATCGTTCTTTGCTGTTTTGTTCATGCATGACAAAAGTAGTTACTTGATTTCATTTTTTTTTCATTAATCTCTTAATATAAAATTATTAAATGTAGCCGTTGACCAATTTTTTTTTTTTTATTAAACGTAGCCATCTTACTACAAAAACATTGATTTTTGTTTTCGCTTTTAACATGGTTTGAATTTTTAAAAAGGGACAAGAATTTTTCAAAATATGAATAAGTACTAGTGAGTGATTCTCATCAAAAATGTTCTCCGATATATTTCACTAGATACTGTTAAGCATTGTTTATAGAAAATACTTAACCCATATTTCGGGATTGATTTTGGTATAGTTTTTTTTCAACAATTGATTTTGGTGTTTTTTTTTTCAACAATTGATTTGGTATAGTAGGGTTGGATTTTCTTAATTATAGGACTAGGAGACCTCTCGCAGTGATGCTTTTGGAGAATGAGTCGTAATGTAACTACGGTGATACAACCTGTTTGACTTTTGGTTGACATTTCTTCGGTTGGAAAAGCATACTTTGCATAGTCGAAGTTAATTATATCGTTCATACGAGAACATTTTAATGTTTCGTCAGTTTTTAGATGGTCATGATTGTAATTTGCCTGTCGAGAGAAGAATACAAAGGAAGGTGAGTTATGCATTATGCCTCCCAAAACCTCTACTAAGCATACATCGTAATTATGCTATTAAGACATCGATGAGATCAACTCAAACTAAATCGAAATCGACCAAGATTACGATATGTGTCGCGCGATCTCATCGATCAATAGATACATGGTATGTGAAATTTAAGTAGAACACTTTAATTTGTCAACTTTTTTTGTAAAGATTTCGACAAAATATTGTCTGCTTATCTTTGCTCTATAAATTAATATTCGATAAATTACTAACCTCTCTAAATTAATAAATTATTTTGGTCCCGAGTTGGGCCGGTGTAATAATTAACACATTTCGATAAGATAATAAGATAATAATTTTTTTGAAATCTCTATGTAAATATATGGTCTCATTATTAGCATAAATTAATAATCATATAAATTTATTGTATATATATAAGATATTTTAGTGAAATATGATTCTAATATTGCATATTTATTCGTAAATTTATAATTTTGTTGGAGTTTATCTCTATTTTTCTTAAAATATCAAAATATATGATATTATCTTCTCAAATTGCATCAAAAATTATTAAAAAAATTATATATGTAATGATTATTTTCTAATGTGTAAATGCATTAAAACACATCGAAGTATTATCTTCATTTTTCTACTTTTTATATAACATTTTTTAAAATTTGGAAAAACTCTCTATAAATTAATCACCTCTATAAATTAATAAAATTCTCCGGTCCCAACATTATTAATTTATAGAGGTTTTACTGTAGGTAAATAACCCAAACAATTTATATTAAAACGTATAAAAAGAATTACTGGTGAGCAAAACTAATTTGGATTTTTTAGTTACTAAAACTTATAATATAAATCATTTTATGTATTATTATACAAGTTCAACGTCAACGAGAGTCATGCGGGTCGGCACACCAACATCGGCTTCTTCTTCTTGTTTCGGTCCAAAATTGAGTGTATTATATTATAAACCATACTAAATTATCTAACTAAATTAGGGGAAAATAATAGTCAACAATATGAGTTGTCCCTATTATGTTGACCAACGAAAAAGAAAAATGAGTTCTCTAACTTCAATTTTTTGTACTTCCAAGGCAACTCATCTTATTAGGATACCTTTTAATTTTGTGACCCCTCTTATTAACACTTCTCTCATTTAGCAACCAGAAATTACATCCAAAAAAGGTGATACCAAAACAGTGGAAATCACAGAAGTTACTTTACTATTAATTTTTCTAATCAATGATAAACAAATAAATCAAACTACTTTTTCTAATCATTGTTAAATAAATTAATCAGACTGAGTAAAAACTCTACAAGACACTGAAGGTAAGATTTGAAACCAAGCATTAGAAATAAACGTTTGATCCTTGCGTACTCTTTATTGTTAATGATAATATATAATACATAGGATGTTATCATACATATTATAATGAATTATCATTAACGTAGAAGAAGAAATAATGAAAGGTGGGTGGGAAAATATTACTAGGATTTCCAACAACAACAAAATTAATAGGGTTGAGCGAGTCAATACACTTTTAACATGTATTTAAAAAAATTGTTAAATTAAAAAAATGTGTACTATACATTTTAACATTCCATATTTTTCAAGTGTTAGTGTTTTTACTATACATTTTCATTGTTTGCAATATTCCCCCATTTTTCGTCGACTCGCCAATGTACTTTTAACATTCCAAATTTTCATTTTTAATACTTTTTCCGTTAATTGGAAAATTTGTCTCTTTTTATTATGGGTTTTTAGATTGTTGTACCCCCTCATGGTTACTTCCAGTGGTGGAAAGCGAGAGACCTTTGTATGGTTCTTATAGCATTTGTTGAAATGCAATTTGGTTGCCTTTTTAAAAAAAAGTGATAACATTTTTTTTTTTATCATCAAAATGCAAATATATGGATTTGAATTTGGATTGCGACACATCGATATAATTAGTGCAAACTATTAAGTTACAAGTTCTGGCCACTGATGTTTTTTCTTGTTTTATGTTGAAAGTAATTCTATTTCTACCAATCGAAATGAAAGTATATAGAGTTATTCAATGCTTCACGTCTAATGTAATATTTGAACTCATTTTTCGTTAGTAAATTTCTTTTATACTATTTTCCTTTATTTTACTTGGTTCCTGCAGTAAAATCACATTACTTGTAATGTAAGAATGATCTTTGAATATGTCTATTCGTGTTCAAATATTTGATATCGAAGAGATTAAACGTAGAATCAGAGTTGGCTTTGTATTCATACGATTAGATGGAAGAATAAATTTTGGTTAATTGAGGTTTGTTAACTTGTCGTCTTCTTCTTTAGTTATACTTAAGTTATCTCAGACCACATAATCACCTCCACCTCTACATCTCTTGCTTTTGCTTTTTCAGGTATTAGGTCAATATACCAACTCAATTCGTTTCTCTTATTTTTTGTTTCTCTAAATATTATTGTTGGACGAGTTTTCATGTAATAAGCAATATTTAAGAAAAAGTTTGACGTTGCCGCCAAAAAAAAAAAAATTGATGCTAGTCGGACAGTTGATTTACATTTATCTTCAAGGCCAACTAGATGGTATAAACCAAGTGGTAGTGGTCTATTAGTTTCCAAGAGTTATCATGTAGATTTAGGTGAGAGATCGATTTTTTTCAAACACGAAATTATTTAAATTATTTCATTTGGTTAGTCGAATTGGTGTAATACTTTAGGCCCATTAAAAAACTTGATAAGTGAGCTACTCGACGGCTATACTCTTTCTGAAAAGATTAGTCGGATATTAAAAGTTCGGATCACTCCCTAGTTATAAAAAAAAAACTAGATGGTGTATACAGTTTATATATATCATCAATGTCGAGTACATGGTGTAATTAAATTTAAAAAAAGCATACAAGATATAACAAATTTAACGAAGTTCGGATAAACATCTAATCCTCAACACTTTTTTTTCCTTACATCAGTTGGATCAAAATTCCATATTTCGCAGAAAAATGTGATCTATTAAAGTTAAACTTCGGTGGAAAAGCCGTAGAAATAGACCGTTAACCACTTGACTAAATGCACTTTCTGTCTAATATGAACACATATGAAAAATCAATTAACCATTACAAAACCTTGTTTAATCGGATTAACACGATATCAGTTAATATAGACCCTTAACTCGTTATCGATCAATTCCTGCCAAACATAAATACCTTAGATCAATACCTTGATCATATAACAAATTAATATGCAAAAAAAAAGACACAATTTTTTCCTTCTCTAAGAGAAAACTCAAAGCCTAACTAGTTTTATTTTCTTAAAACGGTCAAACCTCACTAAAATTAACATCTTTGAATCAATTTTATGTCTTAGATCTAGGTTAAGAATCCTAGATCTTCATGATTTAGCCTATAACTATAAACTAAATATGTTCAAGTTGCATCTTTAGCCTTGCAACTTTCTTTTATCCACTATCTTTATTATGTTGTGAAATAATGTTCCCTACTGTTAATCATGTTTTAACTGCCTGCTGAATTTTTATTGCATTGCAGGTCAATGAAAACTAAGATCCGGAGGTCACAAAAATGGGCCATGGTCAACAATTTCCAATGCAAATTTCTCTTAGAACCCATAATTTGAATGTATTCATTGCGCTTGAATTTATGTATTGGGCCTAAAAGAGACCCATGGTGCTTCAAGAGAAGATTTTGATCCGTATTTTTTTTTTGCCTTTTTCTTTACTTCTTTCCGGTCTATTTCTAAATAGAGTACTTTGGTGGTATATGACAAAATTTTGGAGAGAAACTTAAGTGAATGGGTAATTATGTAACTTAAATATCTTTTTAATGATTTATTTTCATTCATTTAACTCATAAGAGAATCGTAATTTTTTTTGTAACTTATTTTTTATTTGTAACATGTTATTTTTGATTTTTTTATGTAGACGTCAATTTATTAAATTTATTTTAGTATTTAAAACTTCATCTTTATTTTTGTTAGGGTTCCATGTGATAAATTAGATGTCCACATAAAGATAGCATGTTAAACAAAACAATAATTCGAGTTAGATGAATGGCAAAGTCAGATTTAATTGGTTTTAGTCTTTCATCACCTAAATATTAGGAGATATTGATGTATATATATATTTAGATAAAGATTAGGAAATTAGAGATAAGTATAATTTCCATTATACATTAGCTAAGTCGGTTGCTGAAGTTGTATATATATTCTCGTCTCTTGTTCATGAATGATAACACAAAGTCTTAAATCAATTCTACTTTTTCATGGTATCACGGAATCTAAGTTTGATATCCTCTCTTTGTTTCTTTGTTGTGTTTTTGAAGTTCAAAACCAACTGTTTCTTTACTTGTTTGTCACCGTTCGATTTTACCCTCTAATTTCTTAATCTTTATCTAAATATATATGGAAAAATTCTATAAAAATTACACCAACTATTTATCAATTTTCATAAAAAAATATGAACTTTGTGGGTATAAAAAAAATACATGAATTAATTTTTTCTTCCATTATAATACACAAACTTTTAAATTGAATCCATTTAACATAAAATCTTTTTATTTTTAATTGTTTTAATAAAAATAATATTTAAATTATAAATTATTTTATAAAACTCGAAAATAATTCCTAAATTTTTTTTTCAAATCTTAAAAATATCTGTAAAAATCCAGAAATTAAAATAATAAATTATCAAATGCAAAAAAATCAAAATATTTCGTTAAATTATTTAAATATTTAAATAAGTCTAAAATTTAAATTTTATATTACAGATACAAAATATTTTCATATAGTATACGTTTTACGAAAATTTTAATTCAATAAATATTCAAGTATTTAAAAATTTTGTATTACCATATATAAGGTAAATAACATATTTCAAATTTTCAAAATCATATATTAATATATATTATATTATTTACATCATAAATTACTCAAATCATAAATAAATACAACATATATTATTATATTTACACACAAATTCTGTTATTTTCAAAAAATAATGGTAATTTCAGTTTATGAATTTAAAGATTTATAATTTAACTTTTAATTTTTTAAAAGTATTAGAAGTTTTATCTGTTTTTTTATTTTTTATTTATGAATTCAAAATTTTACAAGTTTAATTATTATTTTAAGACTTATTTTAGGTTTTTTACATTTTTTTACAATTTTATTGAGTTTTTTTGGATTTTATAAATAATTTTCTATCATAATATTGTTATTTTTATTTAAAATAAATATATTTTACTTTTTGTCAAACCCTAAATGTTAAATTGATACAATTTAAAAGTTTGTGAATTATAATAGAAAGAAAAATTAATTTATGTTTTGTTTTGGGTATCCACAAAGTTTGTGTATTTTTATGGAAATCGATAAATAGTTTGGTGTATTTTTGTAGAATTTTTTCAATATATATACATCAATATCTCCTAATAAAATAACAAAAATCCATACTATTTTAACCCCAAAAAAAAACCCATACTATTTTAATTTTAGAATCTCAATTTATGGACAAAAAACACGGACATAGATATTCGTATGCATAGATAGAAATACGAGGAAATGATAATGCGTGTGAGTGTAGAAATGATTTTGCCGGAAACATGTAGAAGTGTCATGATTCATGTAAAAAGGGCAAAACACAATTTTGTGGGTCAATCTCGTTGTCAAGCGAACCACCATCATTTACCTCTTCACTCTCATGTCTCAACTCAAGCCTTTTGGTTTCTTCCTCCACACACTTTTATAACATCATTTCCAATTTTCCCTAAGTATTACTTATTTTACTTGTGTTTCATGATCAATGTGTGTAGTTACTAGTTTTGCAAGGTGTACAACCTCAAATTAGCATTGACATCCCAGGCCTTTTGTACATGAATTTGTTACCGATTACGATAAAATATGGCCATGTACAACTATGATACATATATAATTTATTTATTTTGACATCTGATACATATATAGTTAGAGGCTCCAAGGACAAACTAAGGTATGTGTTGGAGGCGACCGTTTGAGAATAAATAAAATGTTATTATATGGAAAACGGTCATAATCGCTCTCCGACATTCAAGTAAAAAAAATCACGAAGTATATAATGTTTTGTTTTGCTTTTAGGTGATAACTGATAAATGTTTATTTTTTAGTATACTAAGATGTATACTGAGAGTAGATATTTAAGAGAACATTTTAAGTTTTCTTTAATAAGTATATGATGGGATATTTAACTGGGTCTAGATTCCATGTTTACTTAATTGTGTGGCAGATTGACCATTTATATATTGAGATAATTGGGTGAAAGACAAGATTTTAGTTCATAATTAGCTAATCGGCAATATGAATTATTGGGTCAAAACAATAGATTTGTAATAGTTCATTTTTGCCATTTATGCCCCCACGCGCTTTTTAAAAAGTTGCGATTGAACTGATATTTGTGTATGACACTGTTTACGAGACATTACTGTTCATCTTCTCCATTTGCTCTCTAGTTTTCCATTTGCTCTCTAATTTTTCATGTTTGTCTATATTAACCATTTGCTCTCTGATTTTCTCTTTCCTTAATATTGTTCATCGTCTCTTTCATGAAGATCGCCGCTCCGCCGTTTCATCTCTTCACTAATCAACATTTTTGTTTCTCTTTCTGTAAGTGTTATCTCAATTTTTTCATCAAACATTTTTTCTTTTTCTTCTGTAACTTTTTTTAACTATTGTTCATCATATTCTTCCCTTTCTCCTGTGTTGGATCTTGTCAGATCCGTAAATATAGTAATTAAATTGGATATCTAGTTTTCTCTCTTGGACATCCATTTAATAAAATATAAACATTTATATATTCTTTTGGATATCTATTAGAAATATGTTTTCTACGTGACGTTATCTTATTTAATATGTTCATTGTCTATTTCGCGAAGATCTCCGCTCTACCGTTTCATCTTCACTAATCAACATTTTTGTTTCTCTCTATAAGTGTTATCTCAATTTTTTCATCAAATATTTTTTCTCTTTCTTCTGTAACTTTTTTAACTATTGTTCATCATCTTCTTCCCTTTCTCTTGTGTTAGATCTTGTCAGATCCGTAAATATAGTAATTAAATTAGATATCTAGTTTTCTCTCTTGGACATATATTTAATAAAATATAAACATTTATATATTCTCTTGGATATCTATTGAAAATATATTTTCTACGTGACGATATCTTATTTAATATATATATATATATATATATATCTATTTTTATTTGGTTTCTTCGGCAACAATGTGTGTGCATTTAATGTTAATCACATATGCTTTAAAATAGCTGTCTATTTGTCTCTTATGTTGGAGGGATAATGTTCACTATAGTAGTTAGTGCTATATTATTTAAAAAATCACTATAAGTAATGTGGTTGTCATCTATGTGAGGATGAGGTGGATGCCCCTGATGCTTTTGTTGTTAATCTTGCACATGTTGCCTTTGCTGCTAATCTTGCACTTGATGTCTCTGATGTCCCTCGTGCCCAAGATGCCTCTGCTGCTACGCATGGCCTTGCAATCGAAGTTGTTATTGAGCCTTAGAATTCAAAGTTTGATTTGCTTGGTAATTAAGTATGTGATCTCAGGTAAATAAAATGTTATGGATATCCAATTATTAATATGCATCGGTAAACACTGTCTATCAAATTTATTGAATATTCAAATAGAATCAGATAGGGATATTTATTTATTTAGATTGCTATTCTTTTATATGTTAGGGATATTTAGCTATATATATTGCTATTTTTTTCAACTGACACTTGGATATCTATTATGTTTTGTGTAATGCTTTTAGGAATTTAAGCTTTGGCCCTGGTTTATTGTTGAATGAAGTTGATCTTGTTAACCTTCCAATATCCATCCCACCAGGACGTCCGGAGGTTAGCCTACTGATTTTTTGTCAATCTACTTAACCATTGTGTATTTATATTGATGGTTTTTTCTGGTAAATGTACTCATGCGTTATGGTTCTTAGAGAAATTCTCCTAACCTCTGTTGCACAGTTTAATGACCCGTGTGCTAACAACATCCCCTCTGTGTTTTTTTTGTTAATTTGTTGAACAGTTACACCATGTTCAAGAAAACTGTTTGCAAAGACAATTTTCAGTTTGATCAAGAATTCATTGAGTCATGCATGACTCTGTCATAGGTTCATACTGACACCCAAGAAATGGGTGAAGGACATCAACTTCTTATATTTCCCATTCAACATCAACATGAACCATTGGATAATTATGTTTGGTGGTTGATCTTGTAAATTCCTCCATGATTGTTTTCGACTCGACTAGAAACGAGAGGCGTGGAACTCATCTGAAGCCGAAAATTGAGTTTTTTTCTGTGATATGCTCCCCTACCTAGTATGTAAGGTTATTGTGAATGACTTGATGAAAGTAAATAAGTCACTAAAAAGCTTTATCTTGTTTGGTTTTGCATCAAAATAAATGGAGAACCAACAAACGTATGTGAAATCTATCTATTTGTAAACTATATGTTCATATCGTCATACTATGAATGTTCATATTATCGTATTTTTTATGTCTAAGTATCATATTTATGTAGCTAAGTATCATAAACATCCATGATTTACTCTTAGATTCGATGATATAACGGTTTTGATGACTTATGATCTTATATGTGATTTATTTTTTTGGTCAATGAATCAGATTTAATCAAAGGTGTGACTGATTTGAATCAATCTAATTTTGTGTTTGTATTGATCCAAAAAAGAGAGGAGAAGAAGATTATAAATGAAGATGAATCAGATATCAGATTTTTTTTAAAAAAAATAGATGTCTATGTCATCTTACTTCAGTCTTAGTTCCTTTAATGAATGTTTATGTCGTCATATTTTTTCCCCACTCGCACCTCCATGTATTTTTGCAATTACTTAACGCGACTAGACATTTATTGGTACCCTTTCTCGATTTTTGCTTAGACAAATTTAGTCATTGTCTTTTACCCGAATTCGGCAAAGTCAATTGCCGAATACCAAATTGTCTCTTATGTGCTTCCTATCATTTAGTCCGAGTTGGTTTTTTACTCTTTTAATTATGTTTTATTGTGTTTTCATGCATTAATATATCCAATTGTGTTGTTTTGCATTTTAGGTTCATAGAGGATCTTAGTAATAGTATTAGATATTTTAGTTCATTTTCAAGTTATGGGAAAGTCTTGGATCAAGAGGATGCTGGATGCATGGACCAAGACTTAGTGAAGAAATAAGATTTTAGAGAAAATAATCATGCATCGAACACATTCGGCCAAAAACACAAAACTGCGACCTTGCCTAATACATAACTACAGATATAATAGGCGACCATAAAAATTAAAACAGTTGGTCAACCACCCCGTTGTTAACAACAACTTTAAGATCAAGTATGTTTGATAATTGACATGGTGTTCTTATTGTGACATATCAACTTCTGAGTTTGTTCTTGATCATTCAGAACCTTAGTTTGAACTTCTTAGTTTGTTCAATGTAATAGACCATTTGGACCGTCTATACCGCACGCTGAAAATCAAAAGAATTTTTGAAGAAGACTTCAAGTTGGATCTCCTTAGTTTGTTTTTCCATCCTGATACATGATGTTTCTCGAGTGCTCATGACCCACTTTGTTCATCTCTAGGATCACGGTGATCAATACGCTTAACCAACTAGGGATATTCATCTTCAAGGGCAGTTTGGGATCAAGGGATCGATGCAAATGGTAAACTTGGACAGTCGAAAAGGATAGTTGCGAACAACCAACTTCGACAATTAACAAAGTTAAATTCGAGATCGATATATAACTGGATAAAAAGATCGATATGGAACATAAAGGAACGTCATGTTCAATAAAGTAACATAAAGAAATCGGTGTTTCTTCGTCGGATTTTTGCTGTGTTTGCTTGGGCGTGAATTTATCTTTTGGTCCATCTCTTTGTTATGTTGTTTGTTGCTGTTTCTGTAGTTTTCGATCTTTTGATTTTTTTGTCTTTTTGTTATATCTGTAATTTCTGTCGTAAATTTAAAATGGTACACAATTTAATATTTTACAGAAAAGAAAGTTCGATTCCATGGGAAAGTAGTAAGATGAGAACTAGAACTGCCCATGCCTTATTGCGAACACTGAATTGTATAAAGAGTAGTCTAATATCGAAACAACGGTTGACTGTAGGAATCCACCTTAAATTTACCAGTTCAAACGGGATCTATCCAAAATTTTTGGTTTTTTTATTCGGTAGAAAGCTGTACGATCTTTTAATATATTCACAATTCAACATATCAAATTAAAATGTCAGTTTTTATTTAGTAAACCGGTAACCATGCTTATTAAACCGTGATTATTTGTTTTGATCTAAATTTGGTCTGATTTGATTCTTAAAAAAAAAAAACCAAGCTCGCCGGAAAATTGGAGTCTTCACCATCAGACAAGTAACAAGGGAACCACCATCATAATCTGATGCATCTCTCTCCTTGATTCCATTCTATGCCGTGAAACACTTTTATGACTCTTTCTCATCCATCCATATGTGGCATGAATCTGACTAATTTCATATTTATTCGAACCAAAATCAATGAAATTGAATAAAAATTCAAAACCATATCATCATCCTCATTGTCGTACGATGTAAAAGATGAGACAAGGCAATAAGAGAGGAGGCTACAAAACAGACTCAATGATCCTCTCTTCCTTCCACCACCGCCACACGAAGACGAGATAACAGGTTGAGCCGCGTTGGAATCTTCTCTTGCCGCCGACAACATCGACATAATTGCTCCGCCCAGATCTCATCTTCTTTCTCAAAGCCCATAAACTTTAAAAGAGTGACTCATCCCCAAGTAGCTCATAGATTTGAAAGAGACAATGACAAATCAAAGAAATACTGCAAGTGAAGAGAGAATTTCTTGATTGTATTTTTGCTAGTCTCGCCGGTGAATCAACTGATATTTCTTCTCCGGTAGTTGCTGAAGGCTACTGTCCATTCTCTATGGCTGGAACGTAATAGGAGACGGCATGGCGAGCCTCCTCGTCCTCCCGCCCAACATATTACATTCATTGACCGTGCTGTCCGAAATAAAATATCTTCACTATTGAACCCAAGTTCGTGTCCAAGCTGAAAGATGGTCTTACCATTTGTTTTGGGTCAATAGGCTAATTTTTTTTATCTCAAATCCAATAGTGGATCAAGCTTCTTAGTATTTCCTCTAAATTTAAAAAAAAAACAGTTACATCTAATGTACAAAGGTTTTTTGGTGGAATAAATTTTACATTCATTCAAAAAAAAATCAATTGAGATATTTTTTTTAATTGTTGGATCGAATCAAATAAAACCAAATTCATATTAAAACCAGTAATCACAGTTTAATAAAATATGGTTACTGGTTTACTAAATAAAAACTGATATTTTAATTTGATATATTGAATTGTGAAAATATTAATAAATCGTTATGTTTATTGAAGTTTTACAACTTTCTGAATTGCTAAGTAAAAAGCAAAAATTTTGTGTGAATCCCATTTAAACCGATAAACTTGGGGTAAATTGATAGAGTCAATCCTCACAAATTATCCGAATTAGACATGCCAAAGGTCAAACCGAGTATGTGTATTACCAAGGTGAATATTTGATATTTATAGGGTCTAATGGACAATAAATAACTTTTGAAATCTAAAAAAAGAAAAGAAAAAAACTTTTGAAGGAAATAAATAACTTCTTCTTTTTCATTAAATGCAAACTTAATTTTCATTTCTCATGCAATGATTCTTTTGACTCTCGCAAGGTGAAGGGTGTTACATGTCACTTGTACGCCAACTCTTTTCTCAATTTTCAGCACTAACTAGTCGTACTAACTATCATAAGATTCACATACTTCCCAAATCTAATCACAATAATTAATACTTCATCTTAAAGTATTAAATTCATAATTAAAATCGTAGTGACCGAATTTCTGTGTTTAGTTTCCCAACCCTTTTGTATGACATTTTCGATCAATATTTTTTTAAATGTATAATTAATAAATAAAAAGTGTCAAAAAACAAATTAAACTTTTAGAAATAGTTTGACCAAAAAAAAAAAAAAAACTTTTAGAAATAGATGGAATATTAGTTTATGGCCGTATTCTTTAACAAAACTTCAAAAAAACATTAACCAAACCATGGTAGTATGGTGGTAGGAATCGACTTTAGAAAATGTATAAATTTGTCAGTCTTGAGTTCGATTCCTGTTGGATATTATGTTGTTACTGTTTGACTATACGAAGATGAGATCATATTTTAGCTCTCATTAAAAAAATTGAAATTGGATTAGACGTCGATATTATTTAGTTGGATTTTGGCCAAGACACTTTCCGATTAATCAAAAAAATCTAAAAAACATAAAAAAAAAACATTTAAAGTCCATTGTTATTGGATATATGATTTGTAAAAAACTCTTAAAATAATATGTTATTGAAAATGTAACTAAAAAAAAATTAAAATCTATTTTTATTAGAAATTTTTTAAGTACTGAGATTTTAATAACTTCAGAGATTTTAGAGGAGATTCTTAGTTAAAAATACAAAAATTCAAATCTCATAGTTTTATGTTATATTTCAGAGAAGTTTAATATCAAAATATATCAATTTTCTTAAATTTTTGCAAATCATCAAAATCATCTAAAATTTTATTAAAACTCAAATCACTTCAACTTCTTGGTTCAATACACTCCCTTAGCTTGTTGAAGGCCATTTTTATCTTAAAACTGTTATCTCTTGTTCATTACAAGTGACGACTTCTGGATCTCTTTACTCCTGAAATCAGATTCGAACGTTAGAATTAATGGCCTTGTTAAAAACTTTCACAATTGTTGATTGTGATAAAATATCTATTTATTTATAAAATCTAAAGATCACATAACTTTATAATTAAGAGTTCAAATTTACGGAAATAACATCAAAAAATTATGCTCGAACACACACACTTTAGTCTTTAATAGCCCTATATTCTATTTAATGTTTAGTTATATTTAGTCCTAACTTTACACTGTAGACGGTGATTTAGCTTTTTCTGTTCTCACAAGAAAGTCCACCAAGCATTAAATATACTTTTTTTGTGTGTGCAACGCATTAAATATACTTTAGAGTGGAAAAAATAAACTGTACCAAAAATAGGCTTGACTATATATAGGAAAAATGTAATGATTCGTAGAAGTCAAAATATATTGGTAGGTTGAAGAAAAAATAGAGTGCTAATTTTTTTTTTGAATATCCAGACAGCTCGGTTTGAAAACAATGAAATTATTAATTATTCTGTTTGGCAAATAATATCTTTCTGGAATAATATTTTGTTTCACAAAAAAAATGTTTTATATTTTAATGCAATTTTAAAACAAATTTTCAAAATTACCACTTACTTAAAACCAATAACATTTGTATTTAATAAATAATTATTGAATTAAAAGTATATTGACTAGAGAGATATGTTTATATATTTATATTGTTTTTAATATGTGTAAAATATGTCAAAACGATACTATTCGTGAAACAGACATAGTAATAATAGTTATAATTTTTTTTTATCGCAATATTTAGTACCACAAATCTTATTTTCAAATCTAATATTTTCTGTATTTTATGGATAAAAGACATCTGTTATAAATTTTCTCATAATAAAAGAGGTCAATTTGATATATACCCATAGATAATCTGACAATTAATAATATAACAATTGTTTTATTTTAATTACTTTTCTCTTCTCCATATCCAAATCTGGATAAAAATATCTCTCGTAATTTTATCGGGATAAATATTTTGTTAATAAACTAAATATTTGGAAGAAATAAAGGTCAAATGTCGATGGATAATTATTTTATTAATACGATAAAAATCTATCATGTGACATATATATATATATATATTCATATTTAAATTATTATTCAACGAGATATAAAATATGTTATCAACATAGTAATGTATTTATTTGGCGGCTGATAGATAAAGTTGATAGCGATAACTTTTTGTTAACATCCTAACAATGTTTATCAGTTTAACATAATATTTATCATGTTAATGAATAAATTATCACAAAAACTTAATTCATCATTCGTCGGATACATACATTACTATGTAGACATCATATTTGATTTTACGTTAAATAATAACTTAGTTATGATTAATATATGTCATGTGATATAATGTTTTTTTTTACCGTAATAACAAAATAACTACCTATCAAAATTAGAACTAATCTTTTCTAAATATTTAATCGTTAACAAAATATGTATTCCATTAAAATTATGTTAGGGATATTTTTGTTTAGATTTTAGTAAGATAGACTAAGAGAAGAAAAAATGTGAAAAACTAATTAAATGATCATATATAGCTATGTATTGATATTATCCTAATAAAAGGTCTAATACAAACGTCAAACGGATAAATCCAAAAGTGTGTATATAAATATGTATAAAGTATTACTATTTTTGAGACAGAAGTATCCATTGCAGTATTTTGATATTTTTTGTTCATCGAATATGTATGCTAGAAAGTAGAAACATACTACATTTTTATATTTTTCTTGTAAATAAAAACTAAAAGATAGCTTTTCCAGTGGTACCATGCTATTGCTACTGTTCTAAATCTTGATTAAAATTTACCACAGCCATTTTACCACGGACACGAATTACGTTGCATTGAATTCCATACGTATTAGTTATTACATATATATATATAGTATCACCAATCTCCTATACCTAAGAAAAACCACTTGTTGCTAAGAAAAATGTAAAATTATAACCGACAATCCAAAGAAAAGAAAAAAGAAAATAACATACTTTACACACAACTTTAATGGCATGACATATAAAACCATCAATGGAGATAGAGTTCTCAATAGATAGCTTAAGCGGGCATGGTGGATCAGTATAAAGGAGGGAGAGATACATTTTTTGGGTTTAAAAGTGATTGGGAAGAGTTTATCCTCAGTGCATGTAGAATTGGATTCACACTTGTGGGCTATAAGGTGTTTAATAGCATCTTCACTTACACATGAAACGTTTTGGACGGATTGTTTGGACATAATTTCATTAGTTTTGATCCTAGAGAGTTGACCATCATTTATTACAGAATTTCAAGATGTTAAGAACTTTCGATTGTTTTTTCTTAGTTTTAATATTTGTCATATTTATAGATGTAGCAATATCCGAGTGGACTCACTTGCTAAAAGTGCGAGAACGAGGAGTGTCTATCTTTTTTTAATGTAAGTTCGATAGTTTCACCGTGACTCTTTATAAAAAATAAAAATCGTTCACTGTTTATTTAATATATAGAATTTTGTTGGAAAAAAGATAAAGAAAAAGGTCTCAATAACTGCAAGAGGAGATCTTTTGAGAAAAAAAGAAGAATAAAGAACTCTTATCAACTTATGAAAATATTCTTTTTGTTACTTTTGTATAAAAAATTCAAAGATCAACCGAACTTTAATAATTGCATGTTATCCACCTCTAGACTAGTCGTATTATGAAGTTGAAAATATTTGCTCACAGTTTTGTAAATTATTTCATGGAAATGAAGCCTTTTTCACTATAGTGTGGTTGATTCAACCGGTTAGAAAAGGCTTGGTTTAGTGTTATTAAACTCGAATTTAATCTTAGGTGCTACACTTAGGAGGATTCATCATTGAGGATCCACTACAAATATTATCAGAATTTGTCTCCAATTTAAAGAGACTACGGGTAAAATAATTTGGTAAATTCCAAGTTCTTGAGAAAACCCTTTAGCAAAAAAAAATTCCAAGTTCTTGAAAAAGTGTTCAAACCTTTTTCCCTAGAGAAAAAGAAAACTAAAAAAGTGAAAAGGGATTTTAATTTTTCCAAAAAAAAAAGAAAGAAAAAAACGGGTTTCCAATGAGAAGAATCAATGATTTATTCAATTAGAAAAAAAGAAAGGAACCAATGATACTGTTTCTGAAAAAATCTGAGAGAATGAATTCTCATTTATGAAAAGCTTCTACTCCTAACCGTTTTTTCCTAGCTCTCTCTCTTACTGGTATTCTAGAATTCCCAATTAAAATAGATAGTCTTGTCATAGTCAGAGGTAGAGGAAGAAGCTTAATATTATTATATACATTAATCAATGACAAAAATCCTCCTTTTTCTTGTTTTTATGTCCTTTGGTCTCTCGTGTTCTTGAGAAACACCACAAAGTTAAATAAACACTTTTTCTATCTTCAGATCTCTCCTTAATATCAATCCTTTTCTTGTCTTCAACTGCTTGAGCTTTCTGGGTTTCTTGCATGAGGACCCCAAAGTAGCTTTACTGAGGTTTTGCTTTCAATCAACTTTTTTCTTCCTTTTTCTTAGGTGTTCTGAGTATAAATTTCAGAGCTTTCTTCAATGGGTCATGGTTTCTGGTTGTTTCTTGCTCTGTTCTTGAAGCCAATCTATTGCCTAGAACCAAACACAGATGGTTTCTTTGTCTCTCAATTCTTCAAGCAAATGGGTTTAAGCTCAGCTCAAGCTTACAACTTCTCTGCTCCTTTCTGTTCATGGCAAGGCTTGTTCTGTGATTCCAAGAATGAGCATGTGATTGCGTTAATTGCTTCTGGAATGACTTTATCTGGTCCAGTCCCTGATAACACTATTGGTAAACTCAGCAAGCTTCAATCTTTGGATCTTAGCAACAACAAAATCTCTGCTTTACCATCTGATTTCTGGAGTTTGAACACTTTGAAGAATCTTAACCTTTCTTTCAACACGATCTCTGGGTCGTTCCCTAGTAATGTTGGGAATTTTGGGCAGCTTGAGTCTCTTGACATCTCTCATAACAATTTCTCTGGTGCAATCCCTGAAGCTGTAGATTCTCTTGTTAGTTTGAGAGTCTTGAAGATTGATCACAATGGTTTTCAGATGTCGATTCCACGAGGAGTTCTTGGTTGCCAGTCTTTGGTTTCCATTGATCTCTCCTCTAACCAGCTCGAAGGGTCTCTTCCTGATGGGTTTGGCTCTGCATTTCCAAAGCTCAAAACTTTGAATCTTGCAGGAAACAAGATTCATGGCAGGGACGCAGATTTTGCTGATATGAAATCCATCACTTCTCTCAACATTTCAGGGAATCAGTTTGAAGGTTCAGTGACAGGTTTGTTCAAGGAGAATCTTGAGGTCGCTGATCTCAGCAAAAACTGGTTTCAAGGTCATATCTCCTCTCAGGTAGACTCCAACTGGTTTAGTTTGATTTATCTTGACTTATCTGAGAATGAGCTTAGTGGAGATATCTTCAAGAATCTAACACTACTAAAGAAGCTTAAACACTTAAATCTAGCTTGGAATAGATTCAACAGAGGAATGTTTCCGAGGATTGAGATGCTTTCTAGTTTAGAGTATCTTAACTTGTCTAATACGAATCTTGCTGGTCACATACCGAGAGAGATCTCAGAGTTGAGTGATTTGAGCACACTTGATGTTTCTAGAAACCATCTATCAGGACATATCCCGATTTTGAGTATCAAGAACCTCGTGGCTATCGATGTTTCAAGGAACAATTTGACAGGAGAGATACCAATTTCTATCCTTGAGAAGCTCCCTTGGATAGAGAGATTCAACTTCTCTTTCAACAACTTAACATTTTGTACTGGAAAATTCTCACCAAAAACTCTGATCAATTCCTTCTTTGGTTCTACAAGTAGCTGCCCTATCTCTGCAAACCCGGCGCTCTTCAAGCGAAGAGGCTCAGTCACTGGAGGACTTAAGTTGGCGTTGGCAGTTACGCTTTCTGCCATGTGTTTACTCATTGGAGCATTGATTTTTGTAGCATTTGGCTGCAGAAGGAAACCCAAACCCCGGGAACCCAGAGATGTCACATTTAAAGAGGAGCAAAGCATTTCGGGTCCATTCTCTTTCCAAACAGATTCCACTACATGGGTGGCTGATGTGAAGCAAGCCAATGCGGTTCCCGTGGTCATCTTTGAGAAGCCATTGTTGAACATCACGTTTTCGGATCTCTTGTCTGCAACTTCCAGCTTCGACAGAGACACTCTCTTAGCAGACGGTAAATTTGGTCCTGTTTACAGAGGTTTTCTCCCCGGTGGCATTCATGTAGCTGTAAAAGTTTTGGTCCATGGCTCAACTCTTAGTGACCAAGAAGCAGCTAGAGAGCTCGAGTTTCTTGGAAGGATCAAGCACCCAAATCTTGTTCCATTAACCGGGTACTGCATAGCCGGTGATCAAAGGATCGCCATTTACGAGTACATGGAGAACGGTAACTTGCAAAACCTGCTTCAGGATTTGCCATTTGGAGTTCAGACAACAGATGATTGGAGCACGGATACATGGGATGAAGAAACTGACAATGGAATCCAAAACATAGGACCTGAAGGCCCGGTTGCGACATGGCGGTTTAGGCACATGATAGCACTTGGAACCGCTCGAGCATTGGCATTCCTTCACCACGGTTGTTCACCACCAATGGTCCATAGGGATGTGAAAGCTAGTAGTGTGTATCTTGACCAGAACTGGGAACCAAGATTATCTGATTTTGGTTTACCCAAAGTCTTTGGAAACGGACTGGACGATGAAATCACCCGTGGCTCACCCGGTTATCTCCCACCTGAATTCTTGCAACCTGAACACGAACTGCCAACTCCGAAATCCGATGTCTACTGCTTTGGGGTTGTTCTGTTTGAGTTAGTCACAGGGAAAAAGCCTATTGAAGATGACTATCTTGGTGAGAAAGATATCGAGTTGGTGAGTTGGGTTAGAAGTTTGGTTCGGAAGAATCAAGGATCAAAAGCTATAGATCCAAAAATCCAAGAGACAGGTTCAGAAGATCAGATGGAAGAAGCTCTCAAGATCGGATACCTTTGCACAGCTGATCTTCCTTCAAAGCGGCCTAGTATGCAGCAAGTAGTTGGTCTTCTTAAAGATATCGAACCGAAACCTAATCAATGAAACATCAGATTATGAATCTCTGCAAAAAAAAATGTTCTTTTTTACCTTGAAAGTTTCTTTGCCTTGTTTTACTGTTTTGCTCTCTTCCATGGTTGTTCCAAGGTCTTCATGTGTATCGATGTATATATGAGCTTTTTGCTTTTACATCTATCTCTAATGTTCTCGCTCATATAAAACTTGTGGCACATAGTGATAATATAAGCCAGCAGCTACAACTTGAGACAAAATATAATTCATATATTACATGAATCTGTATTTGATCAGAATTCTGCAAAACTTGACTGAGAATGGTGACAGAGGAAAAGGCTGCAAATCAGGATGAAGATGATGTTTGAGTAGTTGAGTTCGAGCTCGAGCTCCCATAGATGTAACAGCTGAATCCCCAGAATGTCAGGATCAAAGACAGGATCTTGAAGCCACTCATTGGATCATGCATCAATATGACAGCGGCTATGCTTGTGATGGGAACTCTCACGGCGTTAAGGACTCCTGCCATGACTGTGGATGTCAGAAACAAGACCGCACTTGCCCCAAGAACACCCAGTTGAAACGTGACTGCACTCCAGACAAGAACCTGAATGTACAGAGACTTGCCGCCTTTGAAACTCTTAGCTTCATGAGCCATACCTTGGAAATCTTTACTCACAACCATCCCAAGAGTGGTAAATATGAAAGCTATGAGAGAAACCATGACTTGCTGCTCCAAAGCGACATGGAAAGACCTTCTTCCAAGCAGTTTCACAAAGAGAAGCTCAGATAAGGCGAAAATGAGACCGTGAAGCGCAGATCCCATTATATCCCAAAAGAAACCTGCAAAATATTGACTGTTGCTTATATAACTGTACCGATCAGAGCTTGAATCCAGTGCTATTATAGCCATAGCAGCAGTTATTATCACAATGGAGTTAATAACCGAAGTATTAAGCGGGTTTTTCACAATGAGATAGCCAAACAAAGCAGAAAACGTAAGCGAAGAAGATGCCAGAAGTGAAGACGTCGATGCAGGGAGGTAAGCATAGGCATAAGCAAACATAAGGTTATCTGCAGCACTCAAGAAACCGAGCACGACATAAGAGAGAACAAGCTTTGTATTGAGAGGTGTTGGTTTGATCTTTCGAAAGATGTATGTAGGAAGTAAGATGAGACAAGTGATTGGCCATCCAGTAACAGCAACCCAAGAAATGATCCATTTGCTTTTGCCACCATTGGAGAAGTAAAGACGAGAGAGTAAACTAGAAGCAGGGAAGGCTATGAGCATTGCCGCACCACTGAAGAACAATAGAATCCAATGTGAAAAGGGTTTTGATTCATAAGCTTCTTGTGTCGATTTCTTGACATTGGACATCCAATTTGAATATGAAAATGAAACAGATAGTCGTTCTGTTGTTTCATCCATTAGAAGTGTCCTGAAACATAAAAGAAATTTTGATCAGAAATTCTGCAAAACTTGACTGAGAATCTCGGCAGATTTTATCTGAAAACTCACTATTCACTATGTAACAAAAATTCAAAGAAACTCATGAAGAAACAATCAATGAAGGCCTACAAATCAAAATTTTTAAAAAAATTACAATCAAGACAAGTCTCTTATCTGAATCTAACAACTAAAAATCAAAACTTTTTGAGATTTATTGAATGAATTTTGATAAAAATCGTCTCAGGGCTTCCACCAATCCTAAAAAATCTGGCCTTCTATCAGATTCTTATGAGCTTATCTCAGCCCTAACTACACGGATAAGATTGTTCAACACGATAAACCACAGGATTGTTAAATAAATATAAAAAATTACTAGTAACAAGTTTTTCAAAGTTTTGATTTTTATGATTGAGAAACATATTTTATGATTGCTCGCCTCACGCAGTAGAAGAAAAAATTAGAGGACAAAAAAAACCTGAATTGAGATTTAAGAGCACTTTAGCTACTTACTAACTGATAATTTTGACTCAGGAATCAGGATGATCGTCTTTCAAATTTGTCATTTCTTTAAACCTTACTTATTAAGTCGCAATTATTCGGTGGAGGAACTGTGCATGTGATTAGGCCTCATGAGGTTTAGGAGCTCACGGATCCATAGCCGTTGGATTAACTATAGTGACTATTAACGGCTGAGTTAATAGTCACTATTAACTCTTGAGTTTGTATTTAAAATTTTAAATGCTTTGATAATGACCACTGACTGGCATCTTTGGCATGTTTTTGAACTATTTGCCAGGGTTGTTGTTAATTAAAAAAGAAAGTGTTAATTAGGTTGATAGCAATCAAAAGATTTAAATTGGGTAAATGATAATTATAGTGTGATATAATGTTCTTGATTAAATGTGGTTAATTTTTTTTTAAAATTTCGATATAATCTTTTAAATAAAATTGCAATGCTATATTTTATTTCATGTACATTAAAAGTTAAAACATATAGTATATTTAAATGGCGTTCTCATGAATGTATGTACTAATATTTAATACACTAATTAATAATATAGAATCATAAGTTAATATAAAATACACATTTCTGTAACGAAAATGAAAACCAAATTACAACAAACAATTGATCTAAAGTTGTACATGCAGAACCGTCAGCCGGGGAAAGTTTGCGTCGTGGAATTATTGTTCAAGAAAGTTGTTCATCATAATCGCATATGATGTAGGTAGTCGAATATCATCTTAATAGAATTAGATCAAAAATATATATAATAATGATGTAACAGACGAAAAAAAACCAGATACTATATATAATCGTATTAATATTGTGACATATTTGATACCAATTTTTTTTTTGTGACAGTTATATTGCAATCTTATTGATTATCACAAATTCGTCACAATAATTTTATTATTACGAAAATATATTTATTATGACAAAAAAAATTTGTATCAATAAAATTATTTTCCTGTAGTGAGTTAAAATGAGAAAAATTAAGAAATTAAGTTTTCTCCTAAAAGTAGTAAAATCTCAGAATTTTGATTTTTAGCAAAAACCGTTATATCGTGTTTTTGGCAAAAAAAATGGACAATGAGGTTTTCTTTCTAAAACTGCAAAATTGTGGAATTACATTTTTCCCTCCAAATCCTTAAAATCACTATTATGACGAGAAAATCAGGTAAACCTTTTTTTCTGTAAAAGCTACAAATTCACATAATTTGTTTGTTCGCCAATAGTACAAAATTATGGAATTTCGACAAAAACGTGAAAATTGCAATTTTTGCTAGAAAATCATAGAATATTATTTTCGTGTTAAAATCTTAAAATTGCAGAAATTACATTTTCCGCCATAACTGAAAAATCAAGGAATCACATTTTTAGTTATAAAAGAGTATCTAAATTGACAAAAGAAAAATAATTTAATAATTAATAGTAAAAATAGAATTTTACTGTGCATACTCTAATAAAAGAAAAATATGAAAATTTGGTTTGTTTAGGGCTTAACATGTTTGATGCACAATGTAAAGGGTTTATATGGGGTTAGGACTCATTTAGGACCGGCTTTAAAAGGTTTGAACATTGTCCTGTTGAAAAGTCTTATTTAACATCTCTACTTAAAGACATGAAGCACATGCTTCACCAGATTTTAAAGGGTAGACCCAGCAAAGTACAGTTTTCACACTAGGTTTTTTGGCTGTTTCTCACAAACATCATATCTAACCCACAAATAAATTCAACTATCCAAAGCACCCGAAATCCAATCCAGTATCTCAATGTTTATAGTAGGTCGATTAGGTTTCCCACCAGGCCACCACTCAACTACAATATTAAATGTGACAAAAATAATTTTCAATGGGTCAATGTATATCCGGGTCAGTTTTTGAGAAGGAATGAAGTAAAAGAAAATTGATGCAGTAAGTGATTCACTGAATTTTGATTTTTGAGATCCCAGCTTGTCAGGCTTGGATTAATTCTAGGTTCGGCCAAGTAACTCTTCACCCTTAGTGTAAAATCAACTGCATAGCTGTGAACTTAGATTTTGATGAGGACTTTTTTTTTTTGTCATTGTTTTTTCCTTTACCATTACTTTCTTGAAATTTCATGTGCTTTTCGTTGCTGCCTCTTCGGAAAGCAAATTGGTCAAATTTTACGATCATAGAGTGGGGATAATTCAAAATTAATCAAAACTTTAGGGCATACAAGTAAATTTTGTTAAACTACAGATTTGGATGATACAATAAGTCAAGATTCCATGCAATTTACCGTGTCCAATGGGAAACATTTATTGCCATGAAACTTTCACGAAATTTCCACGAAGCTTCTTTTTTTTTTTTGTTTTGATAAAGTGCTTCTTTTGTTGTTACTGTAAACATGATGTGCAAAACCTCTTTTTCTTAATCATTTTCCTCTCTTTGCTAGGTGTTAGCATTCTAAAAAGATCTGGGAACTTGATCCTCTCTCGATCGTAGTTATGGGTTCTTCTTTCTTCCTTGGGACTATTGCTGCTGGTGCTGCTGCTGCAGTAGGTTGCTTCACGCTTTATATAATTGTGGTTTCTGCTTTCCTCCTTGGGACTATTGCTGGTGCTACTGCTGCAGTAGGTTGCTTCACGCTTTATCATCGAGGAAACAAGGAAATTGATTCTTCTTCTTTGTCTCTTTCATCGCCTCCATCTCTTTCACCACCACCATCTTCTTTGTCTCCTTCATCACCTCCATCTTCTTTGCCTCCTTCATCACCAGATTCACCACCAACTTCTTTGCCTCCTTCATCACCAGATTCACAACCAAATTTTTTGCCTCCTTCATCACCAGATTCACCACCATCTTCTCTGTCTCCTTCATCATCTTCATCGTCTTTGTCTCCTTCATCACCTCAACCTCTTTTGTCTCTGTCATCACCTCTATCTTCGTCATCTCAAATCATTACCCGTTCTGCGTTCTCTCACAGTTGTTCACACGATGTATTCCCGAGCTTCCACGGGCCAGATGTCCGCCAAACCTTGCTCAGTCACACCCTGAAGGAGTTCAAAAGCAGGGGAATCAACCCTTTCGTTGACAAAGATATCGAGAGGAGCAAGTCGATTGGTCCAGAGCTCATAAACGCTATCAGGGGATCAAGGATCTCGATTGTAATGCTCTCAAGGTACTACGCTTCTTCGTCGTGGTGCCTGGACGAGTTGGTTGAGATCTTGAAGTGCAGAAGGGAGTTGGATCAAACAGTGATGACTGTTTTCTATAAAGTACATCCAACTGACGTAAGGAAGCAGACCGGAGACTTCGGAGTTGCCTTCAAGGAGACTTGTATGGGAAGAAAAAAGGAGGAAATTGAGAGATGGAGCCAAGCTTTGGCAGAAGTAGCCACAGTCGCTGGAGAGCATTCAGAGAACTGGTTCGTGTTTTTTTGTTTTTTTACTACCACTTACACTAATATTTCTAACATATCAAACCAAAAAAATAAAACTTTTTAACTTTTAAGCCAAGAAATTCATTTTTATATTTATATTTATTTAAGACTATATTTAACAGATGTAGTGATCTCTCCCTTTGTTAGGAATGATGAAGCGGCCATGATCGAACATATTGCCACTGATGTTTGGAACAAGCTGAATAATTCCACACCAACGAGTGATTTCGACAGGTTCGTTGGGATTAGAGGTCATATGGAAAGAATGGAACCATTGTTAAGCCTAGAGTCAGAAGAAGTGAGGATGGTTGGTATTTGGGGTCCGGCTGGAATTGGTAAGACCACCATTGCCAGAGCTTTATTCAACCAACAATCCAGCCATTTCGATCATAGTGTATTTGTGGAGGATATCAAAGGACTAATGTATACAAGACCTTGTAGTTCTGATGACTCTGGTGCGAAGTTGTTCTTGCAGCAACAACTTCTGTCTAGATTATTCAAAGAGGATATAAAGATTCCTCATTTAGAAATTGCACAACAAAGATTGAAAGATAAGAAGGTTCTTGCCGTTCTTGATGGTGTGGACAGGCCAATGCAACTAGAAGCCATGGCGGGAGAAAACTGGTGGTTTGGTAGTGGGAGTCGGGTGGTCATCACAACACAAGATAGACGAGTTTTGAAGACACATGGGATCGAACATATCTACACTGTGGATTTTCCATCATCTCGTGAGGCTCTTGAAATCTTTTGCATGTATGCTTTTCGTCAAAATTCACCAAATGATGGCTTCGAGAAGCTTGCCTGGGAAGTTACAAATCTTGCCGGTAAACTCCCTTTGGGACTAAAGATTATGGGTTCCTATTTCCGGGGAACGTCCAAGCAGGAGTGGAAAAAGGCACTGCCAATGTTAAGGACACGTCTTGACGGAGAAGTTGAGAGCGTTCTAAAGTTCAGTTACGATGCTTTACACAAGAAAGACAAAGAATTATTTCTTTATATAGCTTGCTTATTCAACAATGAAAGCATTGAGAAAGTGGAAGTTTATCTTGCAAATAAGTTCTTGGATGTGCGCCAAGGACTTGACGGCTTAGTTGAAAAGTCTCTCATATATATTGAAGCAAACAAGATAAAGATGCATAATCAGCTAGTACAGCTGGGAGGAGAAATTCCCTTTCCTGAGCATGGACAACGTCAGTTTTTGGTTGATACAAGAGAAATTTCTGAAGTACTCACTGAGGATACAGTAAGTTTTCATATTAATCATTTACTGTCCTGGTCTATACAAATTATATTCATTTGATAACTAATCATCTATATGATTTTTGGATTCTGTTTCTAGGGTAGTGGAAATGTTATAGGCATCAATTTCAACTTGTCTGAACTCCTTGGAGACATACATATAAGTGAGAGAGCCTTCGAAGGACTATCTAATCTTCAATTCCTAAGATTCTACTATCCGATTGACAATCGGAGGAACTTATTGCACTTACCACGAGGTCTGAACAGCCTACCTCGGAGAACTAGAGTACTACATTGGGATCATTTTCCAATGACATGTCTGCCTTCTAAGATTAATCCGGAGTTCCTTCTTGAGCTAAACATGTGTCACAGCAAGCTTGAGAAGTTATGGGAAGAACCTCTAGTAAGGAGTAATTGTTATTTAATTTTTCTCTTAATTTCTACATTTTAGCTTTTATTTTGAATGCATACTATGTATTATTTGAATTAAATCTCAACGGCATGATAGTTTTATTTGTGTGTTTATGGCCTTAAAATGCCTTCATAAGAATTGTATTAATATATTGTCTTTATATTTCTGTACAGCCGCTGCCAAATCTCAAGTCGCTGATTTTGAGCTATTCCGAAAACTTGAAGGAGCTTCCCGATCTCTCAACTGCCCTTAATCTCGAAACTGTGTATTTGAATAAATGCACAAGTCTAAAAGAGCTCCCATTATCTATTGGGAATGCCAGTAAGATCAGGGAACTGGATTTGGTACACTGCTCAAGTTTGGTAAACCTTCCCCCCACTATTGGAAATTTCACTTGTCTCCAAAACCTGGATCTCAATAATTGTTCAAGTCTGGTAAAGCTCCCTTCCTCCATCGGGAATCTCCTAATTAATCCCGAGAAAGTGGATCTCCGTTATTGTTCAAGTCTGAAGGAGCTTCCGTATTCCATAGGAAATGCCACTAATATCAAAGAATTGGATCTCAGACATTGTTCAAGTCTGGTAGAGCTCCCCTCCTCTATTGGGAATCTCACCAATCTCCAGATATTGGATCTCAGTCATTGCTCAAGTCTGGTAAAGCTCCACTCCTCTTTAGGGAATGCCACCAGTCTCTTACAGTTGAATCTCAATGGTTGTTCAAGTCTGGCTGAACTCCCTTCTTCGATTGGAAATGCTGCTAAACTTCAGATATTGTATCTCAATAATTGTTCAAGTCTTGAGAAGCTCGCCTCTTCCATTGGAAATATCAGTAGTCTTGAAAAGTTGGATCTTAGTAATTGCTCAAATCTGGTGCAGCTCCCTTCCTCCATCGGACGGGCCACCAATCTCTTGCACTTGAATCTCCTAGGCTGCTCACGGCTGGATAAGCTCCCCTCCTCTATTGGCAATCTCAATAATCTCAAGACATTGTATCTCAACAATTGCTCAAATCTTGAGAAGCTCAATTCCTCCATTGGAAATGCCACTAGTCTTGAGAATTTAGACCTCAGTAATTGTTCAAGTCTAGTGGAACTCCCCTCCTCCATCGGGAACGCCACTAATCTTCGTAAACTGAAGCTCGTTAATTGCTCAAGCTTAGTGGAACTCCCTTCCTCCATAGGAAACCTTTGTAAATTGCAGTTGTTGAGTTTGAAAGGGTGCTCTAAGCTAAAGGTTCTTCCGAGTAACATCAACATGGAATCTCTATATGAGCTTGATCTCAGTGACTGCTCGTTGCTGAAATCATTTCCCAAGATTTCCTCAAACATTGGATTTCTTAAGCTCAAAGGAACAGCGATAGAGGAAGTGCCGTCATCTATGAGGTCATGGAACCGTCTTTCTAAATTTCAGATGTCATACAGTGAAAGACTCAAGGGATTTCCACATGCTCTAAACTGCATCACAGAGCTGCACTTGAGCGATTCAGAAATACAAGAAGTTTCGCCATGGGTTATAGAAATCTCAAAGCTACGTCGATTTGTACTCAATGGATGCAGAAAGCTGGTATCAATCCCACAGCTTTCGGATTCCCTATCATCCCTACATGCAGCAAACTGTGAGTCCCTTAAGAAACTCGATTGCTCTTTTCAGAATCCGCAGATTCGTCTCAGTTTTGTCAACTGTTTCAACTTGAACAAAGATGCGAGAGACCTTATCATCCACACGCCTAGTCGTCGACATGCCATCTTACCTGGTCGAGAAGTGCCTGCGTACTTTACTTACCAAGCTACCGGAGATTCCTTGATAGTGAAGTTAAATGAGAGGCCTCCTCCTAAACCCTTAAGATTTAAGGCTTGCTTCTTGCTGTTTAGTAAAGGTGATGATGATACTGGTGGTGATGAGAGCTCCATGTCAGTACATATTCGCATCATGGGCAAACAGAATGGTCTCGAAGTTCCTAACAGATCGAGATATCACACTCTACCTCCCCCTTTAACAGAGCACTTGTACATATTCGAAACTGAAGCAAAGGTGACTTCCACCGAGCTTCTCTTTGTTTTTGATGTCCACCGTGACAACTGGGAGATAGGAGGATGTGGAGTAATCGAACTCATGGAGGTCCCTCGTGTTCATGAACACGATGTATCCTCAGACAGCGACATCGGAGGTAAACACTAAACTGAAGTTTATGGCAAAGCATCTTACGAATGACAGCGTAGAGATCAAGTACCATGTACCCTGCATTTTTCTATCTGGTGTTCGTGAAGATGATGGACAGGTAAAAATTTAGTTCTTTTGTGATTCTTTCCCATATTGGCCGTTTGTTAACAGAGTACCGTAATAAAGAATATGGAGCATTAAAGTATGTAACGATCTTCATTCAACTAACCTGTCGCAAATTTTACAATCTGCAGGGCAATTATGTTTCATGTGTATAGTAAGAGATGGCGAAGCATGCCTTGAAGCCACGTGTAGACTGTGAAAATCTTAGGAGTGATCCAGAGAGACTTGTAATATAAGTGATAGATTTTTACAGTATCAAAGGAATCTGAAAGCTGTGTGTATCTGAAAACATGATTCTCTTCTTGACTCATAAGGCTTCAAACTCTGTTCCCATGCCAGTGTCCAACTGTCCATAATTTGTAGGCCACAATACGGTTATGTAAGAAACTGTGTTCTTTTATCAAGGATCTTGTTAATTTATAATTTTTTAGAATTAGAGTATAAGTCTCCATTGTTTGAAGTAAAAAAACTTTTTATAAAATTCATTCTGTCTTCATGCACTAAAACGAAGTACAGTTTGCTTGTACTTAGAATGTCAAACTTAATGCCAGATCTGGTCTTGCACAACAGGTTTTATGAATGCTGAGCCAAATATAATTTCATGTAACTTTATGTCCTTAATTATCTAAAAACCATATGATATTTAATGTAATATCTAAGTCAATCTAAAGGAATGGGACTGAAGAGTAAGGACATGACACGATCAACAATTTTGGCTTTTTCGGGAGAGCCATGGCCATCGCCATATTGATACATGCATTGCGACATGCGTACCAAATTCAGTACAGTTTCCACAAAATCATGATGGATTAGCGAAGAGCTATGTGCCATTTTCTCGTAATTCATTTCATCCCACATGTCGTTGATCATCTGCCGCAAGTGTGAACGCGCTTTCTCCTCTGAAGCTCCAGTTTCATTCATGTAACACTCCATGGATTTAAGGACGTCTCCTCTCACCAATTCATCCTATATACACATACATACTCATATTCATATGTTTAAATAAACAAGCCATGATTTAGTTAGATATATAGCTTGAGTTCACTTCTAATAAACCGTGCTTGCGTGAATTTTTTTTTTTTAATCAATACTAAAATATTATTCCAACTGTCTGTTTATTAAAAGGATGATTATGAACCATTCTGTTTCTAACTTCTAACCACAGAAATGATAAATAACATTTCAAGAGAACAGAATTTATCATGCATAGAAAATTCAATTAGCAATATATCATGTTGAATCATTATGATAAAATTACACGAAATAAAAGTAGAAAAAGATAAGTGTGTGAGGTCTTTATTATACTTTTCAATCGCGGCAGTGAAAAGTTGAAGTTCGTCGAGAGTGCCATAGACGTCGTAGATATCATCGATAGTAGTTATAAATGCATTTACTTTAGTCATTATTCGTCGCCCCGATCCAAATTGAGGCTCTGGCATATGTCCAATAATCCAAAAATAATTCTCCACTATTCTGTCTCCCTCCACCAGCTTCAGATATAAAACGATAGGAAAATTAAAAAATATATATAAATACAAGGATTAAGTAAGATTCTCATTTGTAATACTAAAAGTGGCAAAATCGTGTGGTGGCATGTTACAATGCATTTTATCGGTTATAAAAATATGTAGTTTATGTATAATAGTGTGTATCGGATAAATAATATGAAATTTTTAAAAATCTCTTACACAAACTCTATTCATTTGTGGTTGTTTTGCAAAAAAGGGATTTAGATTATTGGTAATTAACATTGGGATTCTTCTGTTTTTTTGTTGTCTTCGTATATTGTGTACTGGTTGCTCTCCATTTTTGGATGGTTAATAATTTTCTGTATGTTTTTAACCTCATGAATTTATGTGTATGTATGTTGCTTTATTTTTTTTAATTTTATCGTTCTAAAGAATAGTATATTTTTCAAATACATTGCTTACATGGGAAAAACAAAAATTTGCATTTTGATGGCCAGAATCGGTATTCAAGCAAACAAGAATTCGTTCAACAGTGGAATACTCACATGAGCTTCTACAAGCTTGAATAACATCTCCAAAAATTTTAAAGGGCATATGAAAATGCATGTTATGAGAGATAAGCTATGGTATATCAAAATGTTGACATGTTCAAACCAATCTTTATGAGAAAAAAATGAGTAAAGTCCTATAG